>WSFP011558785.1:0-11092 GCA_009831015.1 Picea engelmannii
ATTAATTAATTAATAATTAGTTAGTTTAATAAGTTATTAATTTTTGGATTAAATAAAATAATCAAAAATAAAAACTAAATATAATAAATATATAATAAAACAAATATAAAAATTATAATACACATATAAAACAAAATTAATAAGCAAAACATGAAATAACACAATTTTAAAAAATAACAAAACGTAACACATAATATAAAAACATAAACTATAAAATACATAATATAATAAAAACAAAAAACATAATATGAAACTAACCTAAGTCTACCCTACCCCACTCACACCTACCACTCCTCATACGTCACACTCCACTCACCTCTAACTCCACGCACCCTCTACCCCACCCCTCATACCTCACGTCACACTCCACTAAGTCTACCCCCCATCATACGTCACACTCCACCCACCCTCTACCTCCATGCATAGCTTCCACCTCATGTTCCATCATATGCCATACTTCTAAATCAACGGATAACAAAAATTCCGGACCCCCCCTCACTATCCAAAATTTAACGAGAGGGGGGGGTTCGGAATAATGGTTTTGTAAAACCACCCCCCCTCCACGTGTCAGCATCCCATTTCAGCGGACCCCCCCCAAAAAAAAACCGCTTACCACCTCAGGGGGGGTCCGAAATATCGCTTTTCATAAAAAAAAAAACCGCTTTCTTAATATTTTTGCCATTTTTGCCCATTTCAGTATGTCTTCGTCCAAGGCCGATTATGGGAAAACGAAGACGGATTTTAAAAATCCGAGAGAGGGTTTTTCTCAAAACGGGCTGAAGAACAAAATACTCTCTCAATTTTTGCAACGACGCTACGATCAGGGAGAATCGAAGCCATCTTCGAGGCCCATTTTTCCAGATTCTCAATTTTCCGTTACAGTCCCGATCTTGCAGGAGATTTTACGGCCAGTTGGGGATGAATTTTGCAAAACCGAAGGAGTTTTTTGTCCAGCACATACCCGTATACAATGAACTCCTTCAGTTTTTTCCCAGGTGTCATCATTCAAGAGAAAAAAACTTCTGTTCGGACCCCTTTTTCGCAGAAAACCAGTCTGTCTTTCATGGCAGACTGTTCCAAATTTTGTGGGAGGGGTGGCTATTTTTGGCCGAGGCAGTTAAACCGACTCTCGAAACTTGATGAGGAGACCTCTACTATTTATAGAGATGATTTTTAATGTAAAAAGGTTGATCAGTCAGGGAACCATGATGAAGTTTTTATAAAGCAGCTCACATAGCCAACTGTAGTTTTTTCATCAATTCAGATAATACAGTCGCAGCAGTTACATGATTCTCGTGTCAAGTATATTGGTGAAGTGCTCCTCCAGTAAATTGTTTTCTCTGTCTCCATATGTTTTCTTTCCTTATTATTCGACAGAAGTTTATGAGCATAATTTGTTGTAAGATACACTCCATTTCTAGTTGTGGATAATATTAATGTTTTCTTCTGATATTCAGTGGCAGAATTCTTCATTGCTCTGTTGCTAAATTGATCATTTCTTTTTCCTCCTCTTTCATCTCATTTAATTTTACCAGATCCAGTAATTTTCCTACCTTGCCCTGTAAAGATGTTTGTAGGATTTGTTTTTGATTAAATCTTAGTTTGTGACTCCATTGCCCATGGTTCCTTTTCTCTGCTCTTACCAATTTAAAAATCCAAATTCTGAACCCATTAATTAGCCTAATATTCTCTTCAAACAAAGTTATATCAGACAGAGAGATCCCTCTCCGAGTCTTGGAGGGCTAGATCCAAGACTCGATGTGGTTTTGATGTTACCTCTGTGACTACATTATAGCCTTGGGCAAATTACAGAGTGCTAACAAGTTGTACATGTGCAGAATGTGTACAATCATTCGGTTGATGACCTCTGTCTGGACATCAGTTTGCAGATGGAAAGTTGTGGACTTGGTGAGATTGGTGTCTAGCATCGACCAGAGGCTAGACCAAAATGGTCTGAGGAACTTGTTGTCCCGGTTTGAGATGATAGATGGTGGGATCCCAAAGTATACCCACATTCGCTCAAAGAAGAGTTTAGCAGTGTCTTCTGCTATGATATTCTTCTTCCAAGCCATCATAATGGACATCTTTGAGAATCTATTGATGACCACAAAAACACAGTCATTTCCATGCTTAGTAGAAGGAAGGCCCAACATGTAATCCATGGAGATGGATTCCCAAGGTCGACTAGGGGTGGGCAATTGAGTATAGAGGTCTTGCTTCTTGATGGTCAGTTTGGCAATGGCGCAAGCAGTGCAGGACCTAATGTACTTCTCGACATCCTGTTGAAGGCTCGGCCAATAGAAATACTTTTGCAGTACTGCCATGGTTTTCTCGACCCCGAAATTCCTAGTGACCCGAATGTAGTGTGCCTCCCAAATCATCTTGGCACGCTCGCTTGAAGGAACACAAAGATGTCCTAGGTAACTCGGTCGGATGTGACCTTTCTGCAACAGCTCTTGAATTTGCCTCTTGATTTTTTCATTCTCCAGAATAGAATGTCGATAAATTGGTCCATTGGGTAGCGGTGCACCTGGGGTCAGATCAATGGGGTGCTTGACCTGACAGTGTAGAGGCACCCCTGCGGGGGAGGTGAAGATGTCCTCCTACTCCTCCAAAACCTTATCGATCTGTTTCTGTCATGTAGAGGGACCCTATCTGGAGGTCGTGGTCATAGTCTTCTTCTTTCCTTGAGGGCGGATCATCAGGAAAACAAATTTCCTGGTTTTGGAAATGAGCTTACTGCATTGTTTTGCAGTAACCAAAGAGATGGATGTAGGTGGTGCTATTTCCGGTATCCTGTACAACTTATTTCCCAAAGTAATAATAATAGCACGAGGCCTGGACTCATACACATGATGTCGCTTCCACAAGTATGGTTGGACTAATAATACATCAGAAACATCAAGAGGAACAATGTCACATAATACCTCATTCGTGAAGGGCTTGATGTTGTAGGGAAGGCAACATTGTTGGCTTACGCGGAGGTCCCATCCTTGGGGCAGCCACCCGATGGTGTATGGTTGTGGGTGTGTTGTGGTCAGAAATCCCAGCTATTTCATGACCTCTACTGAGATGAGGTTCCTCTAGCTCCCACTGTCGACAATGAACTACAATGGGGAACCTTTTAACCACATCTGGGAATGGAAGAGGCGCTCTGCCTCCTCTATATCTTTTGGTTCCTTCTTCTGGATCTTCATGGTCACAACGGTGGCGTTGGGCTCCGCATCGATAATCTACTTCCCCTTGTCATTCCCATTGTTCGGTTATGCTTCAAAGTCAGAACCTGCATCCGATTTAGAAGCCTTCAACTCGGCTACCAATGACTGCTTGGCCCGACACTCACTTGTGTTGTGAGTAGAGCTCTTATGGAACTCACACCACTTCCCTGTGTCCTTTTTTGCCTTCGTGATGTTTTTCTTTGCTTGCAGCTTTGGCAGGTTGTCCTGGGCCGCCCCACCTTGTCTTGGTCCTTTGTTTGGTGATTTGCTGGTACATTTCCCTTGCCTTTGATTCGCATACCCAAAGTATTGCTTCTTCTATTTGAACTTCTGCTCAATCTTGGCAGTATACCGGTATGTCGCACCAAGCAAGGAGATGTTGAGGAAATCCATTTCCTCCTGAATGTATCTATGAAGACAATTGTGGTACTTTAAAACCAAATGTTTCTCCTAATATTTGATACCCAACTTTGTGCATAGGGTATGGAACACATTCATCAGCTCATGCACATCTTGGTCCCTTTGTTGTCGCAGCGTAGTCCATTGTATGTAATTATCCTCATAGCTCTCTGTGGGATAATATTGTTCCTTGATGGTGTCTCGGAAAGAATTCCAAGTGGGTGCAACTAAGAACAGAGAGGGTTCCCCCTTGCTCCGTTGATCCCAATAGGTTTCCCACCAGTCCTTGACATGGGGGGCAGCTTTAAGGAGTGCAAAAATGATCCCTTCTCAGTCGGAAAAGTCATGAACCGAGAAATATCCTTCTAGCAGATTCAACCATCTATCAACGCCATATGCATCTATTTGGCCCCCAAATATGGGAATGTCAAAGTTTACTTGTACTTTAAAAGGAGTGGCACCTCCATAGTGGTTGTTGGATGTAGATGCGCTGCCAGTGGGCAGCTGTTGAAAGATCTAGGAAAAGTTGTCCATCATCGTGTTCCTTTGTTTCTCGAGGGCCTCCTCGAGAAATAATTTTATAGGATCTCCTGCTCCCTCATATTTCTTTTCTTCCCCCATGGGCGATCATCGGGGTTTGCGAGGCTGATATTGCAATGGTTCAACCAGATCAAGCCCTAACTCCTTATACCCCGATCTCGTTGGGGACATGCAAAGAATGATCGAGAAAGAGCAAATTGCTCTGATACCACTGATCCAGATTTATGCATGAACACAATGAAATACAGAAATACACATAAATGTAGAGATGCAGCGGAAGTAAAACTTCATTTCATTAACAACAAATGACTGAAATATGCTTACAGACAGAATGGAAATAAAATAGCTCAGGCACTGGTAGCTTATCTCTAAGAAGAGATGTGGCGGCTACTGGCCTATGAAATCTAAGTTACAATGAGGCACGAAGGCCTATATATTATTGAGAAACAATGAAAAACCCTAAACATATAAAAACCTAACCCTAGGAGATGAAACACCAGAATATGGGCCCCGTTGGGGTAAATTGGTACATCAATTTCTCGGGGTCGTAACTTTGGCATACTATCTCCGTTTGACGCACATGATACATCATTAGAAATATCTATCTGAGGACTACACTACTGACAACGAATATCGAGTCCGGAACGAACTCATATTCCTAGCAGCATTCATGCCCAAAAAACGTCATTTAGGGCCTCAAAATGGCTCTGGAAGTTCAGTATCCGAAAAAATGCTAAAAATAGTAAATTGTGCTACAATTAAGGAAACTGAAAAACTAAAAGAAACAATGGTATGGGTCCAAGTGGAATAGGCAGGTGGCCACCAATATCCACCTAGATCAAGTCCTTTCTTCTTGGTCAAATATCTCTCTCTGTAAGTAGTATTTACAAGTTACAAGCATGTGGGATATAAAACGATGACGTATTTTGGTTATATGACATCTCCTAAACTCAACACACATCAAGGGGAAATTGTTATTACCTCCATTTCACTCACAAGAGGCATTTAGGTGATTTTCTAAATACATCGTCAGTTGGAAAAAATAAAACATAATAAGGCTACCTCATGGCTACTTTACATCACCTCAAAGAGCATGGAAAATCATCACAAAGTGGGTTTTCATACACTTGTGCATCATTCCTTCACTGCCACTCATGCAACTTGCGTAATTTTTCTTTCGAAATACACACAAGTCTTCTTACACAAGTGTACTTATCCTCTTTGGTGAATTTAAGGAGAAATGCATAGCTCAAATACCTCTAGGTTGATGTACATGATAAATTTTAACTCCTATACCATTTATGAAGTGTGCTTTATCCTTCCATAGTCCCTTTCAAGCATTAGGATCTCCATTTTGAATGAAGAGCTTTCACATTGGAACTAGTTCTTCAAGTTATTCAAAATTTTCCTATAAATGAAAGCCATGGGACAACATTTTAAAGAAGAGAAGAATTGCAAGGTTATGTTGTAGGAATGAGATTAGATATCATATATCTTTCTCTCTCATCTCTATTATTCATCACCCTCATGCTTTTTTGAGTTATTTCTTCAAAGAATTAAGACATTTTCATTCGCCATTGTTAAAGAGGGATTTCAAGAAGCAAAAGGACCCATCCCAAGGAGAGTGTTGGAGCTCATTTGCATCCAACCATTCTCCCCAAGTGTTTTTACTCATGTTCATGTCTTTCGATTGGACTAATATATGAGTATTTTTGTTTCCCTCAATATTTTATGTTTGAATAGTATACTTGTAGTTTAATTTATAGTTTGAATTTATTCACACTTCTTTACTTTATTTTTCTGCAGTAATACTCTCTTGTTTGTCCCACAACTAACCATTGTCTATTGTTTATCTCACAACCTAGATTAACAGAGGATATTTTCTCACCCATGCAAAAAAATTCTGAACACCTTAAGTTTTTCAATTTTGTAAGAAACAAGGACATGATAAGTCCAAATGTTTTAAATTGAAGAAGAAAACTTTGATTGTACAATCTCCCAATGAGAAATATGATGATGCTCCCATTGAGATTTTCAGTGAAGACATGATTTACGAAGAGTTAAAGGGACTCAATAAAGTCACCTTTCTACAAAACTCCACTCCCTGGAAAGCTCAATATAGTTTTTTTATTGCACATTCACATCTCGTCCATGATTTTTCCACTGTTAGAATCTTTGACAATATCTCACAAGAAAATTTGATTGCTAAATCCATCATCGATAAATTGCACTTGCCAGTAAACCCTCATCTTTATCCTTATGCACTTGGATGGAAGGATCATCTTTCCTCTTTCCAAATCATGCATGCATGCACTATCTCATTTCTTTTGGTCCTAAATTTGTGGATAAAGTCACTAGTGATGTGACTAATATGGACTATCATGGTATTTTTATTGGTTAACCTTATCAATATGATCGGAAGTACCAATATGATGCATTACACAAAAATTACCTATTGCATAAAGATAAACCAAGTATATTATCCATAATATACTTGAACTACCACATCAATTTGATCCTACAGTGAAGAAGCAATATTTAACTTTTATCTAACATCCTTATCCACAACATCTCTATATTCCATATTTGCAATCTGAGGTGGATTCAATATTTTTAAAGAATTCTTGTAAACCTCATCCTTCAACATTTGATTTTTTTTCAAATCGGTCTCAATTCCTCGAGACGCCACCTCAAGAGGCCATTATACAAACTTCATAGTTTCTCACCTATTACAAGGTTCTCTCCTTGTTTCGAAGATTTGATTTGGTAGCCTCTTTTCATTGGTTCACCACTTAGTTCAACACCACTCTTCACTTGATGCTTCCCTTCAAGTTTTCAATGTTTTTTGTCATGATTTTCCAAATCAGCTCAGCATCCACGATGTCCCTAATACCTATCATGAATCAACATAAGAGACAAAGACCCTGACTAGTAAGTTTGTAGATAGTGTTCTAGATTTCAACTTCTACTTGTTGACAAAAAAAATTGGCACAAATACTTGTCAGTGATCCACTACTTCCTATATTTTTTCTAAGCTATTGCATCAAACTCGTTGGATTTCATAGTGTTGGTGCGTAGGAGGAGGACCCAAGGTTTAGCATTCAATTACCAAAAAAAACCTTAAACACCAACCCTTTCATCATCACCTGCAAAACAAGTGAAGTCTCATTTGAGGAATCTAGAGAAGCTACAGGAACCAAGGTTCCTTTATTACATATTTATTCATACCAATATGGATAAGCCCATTAAAAAAGTGGACAAAGTGTTCCCCAAAACTTGTTACAAAAGTGGACAAAATGTCCCCAAACCCTAGGGTTTATAATTGTTTTCCTCCATATGAGCGATGCTTTGTCGCGCATCCTTTTGTCGCACTCTTTGAATCCTTGAAGTTTTCTTCTGTCGTGTGCTCTGGTCCATATTCCAATTGTATTTTACGCTTTGATATCCTTTTGGTGTAGATCCCAAAATTGATCCAAAACACCTCTCCAACAAGCCCCCAACACTCACATGTGGCTCGTCCAATGCCACTTAGGCCTGCTTCTAGTGCGTCGAAGGTTGCCCTTATTGTTGCGGGTGTCGTACTATCAAATTTCACCTACAGCATGCGTTCTACTTCCTAACTTAATACGTTCTCTCTGGATGGAGTTGAATAACCGTGGAACTCCTTCCTAACTTCGCTCTTTAATTTAGTTAGATGGTTTTCTTGTTTCTCGAGTATCATAACTATCACCATACCCAGGTTCTTTTTGTGTAGAAAGTCATCTTTCCATGTTATTCATGTTCATGTGCTCCTTATTTATCTGTCATTGGTTTGTTTCACTTATGTTGTGCTTTTTTGTTTCCTTTTTTCCTATGTAGTCCAGTTTCGGGACAGTTTGCAAAATTGGGGTCATTTATTGTCATTCATGGGACTTCTCGTTGCACTGGCGCTACTACTTGCTTAAAAAATTGTACGTTGGATATAGGTGGTTCCATTGTTATTTTTTATAACCTACTCAACTCCTCTAACCCTCCATTATTTATTTTCCATGTGCTTAGATTTTATCTGACACTCGGCTCTTCTTTCTATCTCAAATGGATATGAACCAATGACTTTCCCTTTCTACTTATTTTATAGTAATTTGGCCCTATGAATCCCTAAATGCAATCTCATATGAGTGTACATATAATCATTTCCTTCAAAAATACTATGTCCTTTGGTGGGTTTCTGTCCGAATTGGCCAACCTATATAAATATTTGTCACACTCATTCCCGTCGTCTTTCGATTGAAGTTAATTTCGAATGCTTTTCATGTCGGTTTTAATTATGACTACACAATTCCTTACATACTTTTATACTGCATTGCCAACTATATTTTCCTTTCGCGCCTAATTTTTCGTCTAATTCACTAATGGTTGACATTCATTACTTGCTTTTATTGCTCCATCACTTCATATCTTTAACATATTCTCCGTTCGATTTGGAAATTGGTCAATAAATTTTGCATTGAATGGTACGCGGTGCCAATACTTCATCGTCATTATATCTCTCTATTGCGCATCCTATTATGTGGTGTGGTGAATGCTTCTTAGGTGTCATATGCACAATCATGTCTATATATGCTATCACTTCCATTTGTGTTTCCTTCTACATATTTTTCTCTTGTCTATGACAATTTCTTGCTTCCCCTCTTTACACAGCCAAAACTTCTTTACTTCATCAACATTCGACCTCTTCCATTTCATACTTTTTCCTATTTTTATTGCTTTTTTCTGTCTTTTTCTATATTTTCCTTCTTATAGTACACTATAATACAATATTAGACTGCTCAATTCCTCTAGTGCATAGAAGGATGGCCAGCCCTATAAAGTTTCAGTTGGCTCCCATTCACTAGTCCTTCCAAGACTTGTCCATCCATGATCCAAAAAGGATCCAAAAAATGCTAAGAACAACTCAAAACTCATATAGGCAACTCAGAATGGCTCCAGTAGATAGAGAAAGGGAAAAAAATAAAAGTTCCCAAAACTCAGTGAAAATAGCATGAATGCGAAGAGTAGGTCGCAAGCTTTTTGACGATGCAAACAACTCGTCAAACAGAGTTACGGATTGAAAGATATTCGCAGTCAAAGTTTTGTCAACCTAGCCCAATCCACAGGGGATGAGTCAGCATTCGTACTTCTGACGACAACATCTGTACAGATGATGTCATCATCCATACATCACACGTGGCAGGTTAAATTGATTTACCTATGTTTAATGGATATGTTAATCCTGAAAAGATAGATAATTGGATCCGATAGGTTGAAGTGTATTGTCATGTCCAACATATTGATGAAGAGGAAGTTAAACTGCAACTGGCTTCTCTTCGATTGGAAGGCACCACTCTCGTATGGTGGGAGAGAAAGCTTCATGACATAATTAAGTGTGGTAATATTCTTTCCTCATGGTTGGAATTTAAATCAGCGATAAGGAAGAAACTTTATCCATTAGGGTATTTACATAAATAAATGATGGAATGGAAAACTTTAAGGCAAAGTAAAGGTCAAATTGTACAAATTTTCACAGAAGAATTAGGAAGAAAGCTCTTGCATTGAAAATTCCTTTGGACTCTTATGAAACTTTAATGAAGTATATTGGCACACTTCACAGTTATATTCGTCATACTTTTCTCTTGTTTAACCCCACTAGTCTTGATGAAGTTTGTGTGCACGTCACTCACCTAGAGAACAGGGGGAAACATGTTCAAGAAGATCCCACAAAGAAACCTTCCAATTTCCCACAAAATAATTTTAAGAAGTTTAAAAGGAAGGACAAGATGACCGCTATAGTGATGAGAGGAGGAAAACCATCTTGCACTCATTGCAAGAAGAGCGGTCACAATGAAGAACATTGTTGGAAACTGCATCGAGAAAAGAAACCGAAACAGTTTGGTGAAAATGGGAAGACAAAGACTGTTGCTACAGTGCAACAAGATCTTGGTTATGATTCAGGAGATGAAGGAAAGATCACAGTGGTTGGTGTACAAGGTAAATATTCTCTTCATTCTAGTTCAAGTTCCAATGATCAATATCATGTTGATGAAAGAAAGAGGAATGAGTTATTTCACATAAGAGTTGTATCCAAACATACTAAGATAGATACATTATTTGATCTGGGTTCCCAAGTAAACTTAATATCTGAATCACTTGTCAAGAATATGGGTATTGAAACAAAGCCACATTCGAAGCCTTATCCTCTTGGTTGGGTAGGTGATAAAGAAAAACTTAATGTCACCAAACAATGTAGGATCAAATTTTCTATTGCTTCAAAGTTGATTGATGAAGTGGATTTGGATGTTGTACTACTTGATATATGTGGCATAGTGTTGGGAAGTCCTTATCTTTATGATAGAAAATAATTCTTCTTTCATCATGAGAAAAAATACCAACTTACTAAAGGGGGAGTGGAATATATTGTTAGATCTCACAGCATGAGAGTAAATACAACACTTGTTAGTGCAGGGCAAATGAAAAGACTCATAAACACAAATAAGAGATATGTACTCATGGTCGTCAGAGAGAAATATGTTGGAACATCAGACGCTTTCCAGGGGTGTGATCCATCTCATAAAAAGGAATTAATTGATATTGTTTCTAAGTATGATGATATTTTTCAAGAACCAGATGGATTACCTCCTAAGAGGGAAATCCAACATGAGATACATATTTAGCAGGATTCTCCCCTTCCTAATGTGGGCATGTACAGGATTTCAGTTGTGGAGATGACTGTGATCAAGAAGTAGGTATAGGGATTATTGGATCAAGGGGTCATCGGGCCCAATTCATCTCCTTGTGGTTCTCCGATCGAGATGGTGCCAAAGAAAGATGGCACATGGCGAATGTGTGTCGACTACCGGGCTTTAAATAAAATCACGATGAAAAATCAATACCCTCTTCCTCGTATAGATGATTTACTT
>WSFP011558796.1:0-11092 GCA_009831015.1 Picea engelmannii
TGTAGAAAAGCCACTGGAAGATAAATCATCTCAGTTTGAAGAGCCTTCTACACAAGTATCTACAAAAATTTGTATTCCATTAATTGAAGATGATGTCTACTCCATTTCAGATTTGTTTTCTGAAATTCATGTGGAATATATATAGCATGCATCTCAAGAGTCACATGCAGATATTTTTCCATGCACAATGCATGCATCTCAAGAGACAAAAAGGGAGTCACACACATCAGACTCAATTCTGATATTTCTTGAGCACAATTTGAAGAAAAAAATTGGATATTTGAATTCCTCTCGGGAAAATATCCAATTTCAAAAAAAAAACGTCTGAAATGGAGTTCGGGAAGTGAAGTTATGATCATTTCAAAATCAACAAAATTTCAGCGTTTTTCCGGAAACGGCCGCACGGTTTTCAAAATTTCATCCAAGCTTTATTTGGATATTATTCATTACAAGAAGATAAAGTGGATATGTTTGGAAATCTCAATGGTCCATATACTTCACCAGATCCGTGCAGACATCTACATCTTCAACAAAATCTTCAACGAGCACAAACGTGCATAGTTGCGAGGTCTTCTTGGAGTGAAGGACAGGGTTGCTTAGCAATTGTTTTTTGTTCCTTCTCATTTTTATTCTTTTTGTGCATCGTAATTTGAGGGGGGGTTTCCCATGAGGTTTTCCCTCTTTCCTCATTTATTTCAATGTATCTTTTGTATTTGGGTACCTAACATGGCCTTGTAGCCGGGACCCATTGTTTATTTTCACCATAGTGATGTTCAGGGGGGGTGTTGGAGTTACTTCACACACAGCTAGGATTTATTTTTCCTAATGTTTTTCCTTGTTTATTAGTCATAATTAGTCATTATCCAGTCTCCTATATTTTAGGAGAGAATATTCCACCTGTAGAATATTCTCTTTCGGTTGACAATTCAGTTTGACTAGTTGAGTTGAGTTTAGATGTTGCATTGGGATCATCACCATGCTAATGCACACTTGCCTTGGGATTATCACTAGACTGGCACATTACATTTTATTCCCCGATTTAACTCCTCACTACTCTCTGTTCAGTTAGTTAACTGAAGACTAGTTGACTAGTTAACTCAACTAGGTGACAATTCACTCTCGTAAACTGCCTGAGAGATTAGACTAGGTGCCAGTTTACTCCCATAACTGTTGGTGTGTGTCTAGATAACTCTAGACCAGTAAATTATTCACTCTTTGAGTGTGGAAAACGGTTAATGAGGATTCTTCCATTCTTTCTCTCCTTCTTCTTTCTCCAATTCTATCTGCAAATGTGTGTATTATTGTTTAGCTAGATCTATTATGTGCAGGTTCAACACATTTACAAACTTTGTGTGAATTTTCACTATCTATGTTCTCTATGTAGGTTTCACCAAAACTTCACATGTTATCAGAGCCAATAGGTTTCTAGGAGAAATGTGCACAAACACTCATTTGCAAGTACAGAAGATTGAAGCAATCAGAAAAAATGAAATTTTCTCCATCATCACTTCTTATGCCACACAATTATTTCAAGTGGAAGCCAAAGATTCTATTTCTTCTCAAATGTAGAGGCTTATATCAAATAACCATGGAAACATAAGCAGAACTTGATCTTTCGATGAAAAAAATCATTTTTTCAAAAGACAAGATATGGCTTTCGGGTTTATTTGCATGCTTGTTTCTCCTTAAATTCAATATCATGTGATATCACTCTCAACTCCAGATGAAGTATGGACCAAATTGGAGGTCCTATTTAAGATAAAGGATGACTATGAAGAATGCATGTAGGATGTTGATGAGACAAAGCCAACAAAAAATCCATTGGAAGAACAAGCTTCTCAGTTCGAAGAGACTTTTGCATGCGCCATGCATGCATCTCAGGAGCCACATGCAAAAACTCCCATGCATGCATATATGGAGCCACATGCAGATACTTCTGTGTGTGTCATGCATGCATGTCATATGACACTTGTAGACTTCTGCACACCCTATGCATGCATCTCAGGAACCACATGTAGAGACTTTTGCACGTCCTCTTGTTACATACATTTGAGATTATGTCTCCTCCAAATCAAATCAAATTTTAGATATGATTGTCGAATTATATTTAGATGATATTGAGCATGCAAACGATGAGCCAAATGAAATACCCAAGTGGGCATAGTCCATACTACCGAAAGTCAATCATCTTACAGATGATCATGTTGATCCTAGAAGGATGAGATCCCAATTTGAGGGAGGTCCACATGCATTCATAGCCACAAAACTAGTAATGTCCATGCATTGCTACATGGTTCTATCATCTAGCCCTCTATCCTATGCAAAGGATGAAGGGAATTTGTATTGGAAAACTGTCATGAATGAAGGAGATTTGGATCTTCTTCTTTCCAATAAGAGAAAGTGGATATATACAGACATCTCATTAGTGCATCTACTTCATCAGATCCATACATACATCTACATCTTCAACAAAATCTTCACCGAGCATAAACTTTCACATTTGTGAGGTCTTCTTGGATTGAAGGACGTAGTTTCTTAGCGGTTATCTTTCTTTCCTTCTTCATTTTTGATGCATTGTACTTTGAGGGGGGGGAGGGGTGTTCTCATGAGTCTTTCCCTCTTTCCTCATTTTTTTAGTGTTCATTCATTAGATACATTAAAATGGGTACCTAACATGGGCCTGTTGTTGAGACCCATTCTTCATTTACACCCTAGTAGTGTTCGCGGGGGTGTTGGAGATATTACACACTCACCTAGTAATTTTTTTCCTAATTTTTCTAGTCTAATGTTAAGGGCACTATCCATAGATGAGAATACTCCCTACAAAATAGGGTGCCTCCTATAAAATAGGGCACCTTCCCTCTTCATTTATTGACTTAGTTAGACTAGTGCAAGAAACTCATGCATGGAAACCTCGGTTTTATCACCAACAATTGCATGTTCACCTCGATTTTCTCATCAAGAGGGCGCATATCACATGCATGTGGCCAGGAGAGTGCATATCACATGCATGTGGCCAGGAGGGCGCATATCATGTGCATTCATGTGTTTCTCTCACCTCGACATGTGTTACTCAGTTAATTGATGATTGCATGGACAATTAACTTAGAGTAGGTGGCAGAGTACTCTAGTTTTTGTCATTGAGTGTTCACATCTCTCTAGTTCACTACGATGGCACATTTACTTAACCATGTAGAGTATTTCATGTATTTATTACTCATTCTACCATTCAGTTAATACAATTTATTATTCTTTATCTCATTTTTTTCTCTCTTTGTTTCTTTAGCAAGCTTTGTGTGAATTTCTACTAGCTAGGTCCTTTGTTCAAGTTTCATTGAAACTTCACAATCTCTTCATGGATAATTGCCATCTACATGTAGTTTGAGATCAATTTTTAGGTGTCCCTGTGTGCTTGAGAATCATATGTGTTATAAGTGATGTATTTTTTAAACAATAATGGGTATTTTCATTTATAAACAAACCGGGTTGCAACTTAATCTGTATAGACAAAGTACATTCTTTAAGAAAACTAAGATTAGAAGGTTTGAATTTAATATCATATTTTTTTTCAAATATATACATATCCAAAATAAACTAAGTTCTCTTGCATACAAAGTTGCAGGGATATATTTTAATAAATTTTCCTAGCAAAACGCAAAGAAGAAGAACATTTCATCATTTTAAATAATAAGTTAATTTGACCTAGTATCCACGTCTTTTGAAGTAGTGAAAATTGATAAAACTTTGGTGTATTCCATGGATTTCCAATGGAAAACACTGGAAGAGGCATCTCGAAGGGGAGAAGATTCACAAAACTAACTAGACAAACAAGAAGATCTTGAACAAAAGAACTCTACATTAACTTGATTGTTTTTTCTTCTAAGAACAATAAGGGTGTCACTAGCCTCCTTTTCTGCATCTTTTAGAACCAGAATATACTTGGTGACATCCACATAGATGTGTTCCTTCATCTTTACATTTTTTATAATCTTGGATTCATTCTTCTCCCTCCATTCTTATGTCCACTTAATTTATCTTATCGACTTAAATTATATTATCTCAAATATTGTTAAGTAACCTTTAATAATCCTCTTAACCTCATGCATGTCCCTTGACACTAATGGGTAGTAGTCCCACCTTTCCATGACCACCCAAATCCCAGAAGAGTTTGAGACCATATCCTTATGAGGAATTCACAGAGGGTCTTCCCATCTTAAAAAAAAAAATCCAAGAAGAAAAACAAAGCAAGGAGAGCGAAATCCATTGCATATAAAATTCGAGTTAAGAAGGAGGTGGAAAACCGGATGAAAATATTCTCGAAGACTTGGCTTACTCCAATCCATTGCAATGGATAGGAGCTTTGCACATACCCACAATAATGGCTTTGTTGCAACGAGGAGATGCCTCAAATGTCCTAGTCATTGGTTAATAAACCACTCCCACGCCATCTTATTAAAGATCCAACTACCAACTCTTATTGCCACATGTTACACTTTGGGGGAGAGGATTGCAAGCCATGTATCTTTCCATTGAACCTTTATGTTGGTCATGGAAGTGGGGTCTTGAGGGATCATTGCTTCCCGTCAATCCATATCCAAAGAATCATTTCTTCTTTTGAGACTCCTCAAAAAGCCATCTAGTGGATTTAGAGTTGTCTTTTCTTCTATCCATGATAAAGGACTTATTTAAAAGTTGGATATAGAGTTGTCTTTTCTTCTATCCAAGTTAATGGACTTAGTAAAAAGTTTCGAGAAAGTATGAGTTGTTTTTGTGTGTGAGAAAGATGTGGTCCAAATCTAAGAAAGAGGGAGATCCTCCTTAGCTCAAGGATCATAAATTATGGATATGATGGAGTCCTTAACAATGATTGGAGAACTTGTGCCTTGTTTATAGGAAATTTTAATTTTTAGTTTTTTTTAGAGATTCAAAATGTTTCTCTCACACGTGTCATTTTTATTATAATTATAATTCATGTCTTTATCAATAATAATGTTTCTTTATGGGATAGGAAGAGAGGAAGAAAAGAGAAAGCAGAAGTCCCTAAATTAATTAGGGTTTTAAATTTAATTAGTTATCTAGAACTATAAGTTATATAGTATATTTTAATCAAGGTTTTTAGAAAATAATTAAGAATAAATTAACAAAGTAAATTAAGCTATTCAATCAAAGTTTTTGAAGATAATTAAGAACAAATTAACAAAGCAAATCAAGTTAAACTTAGGTTAAATAGCAATCTTCTTGGTGAACTAATTAAACTAAAGATTGAAAAATGAAATGGAAATAACTCAACCCCATGAATATAACAATTAAATAATGAGTGGAAATTGTAATTTTGAATTGATTACATTATTATTTTAATATAAAAATAGATTAAGTGTCCTTGATACAGTTAATACAATCTGATTCTGTAATATTAACATTTAATATTTACAATTTCATTAATCCAATTTTTCTTTAAAATTTTATATTCTGACTTATTTTAAAATGAGTAGAAACCCTTAAAAATTCTTTCATGTACAAAGTTCCACTCAATCATAATAAAATTATAAGTTTCAAATAAAAAAATACATTTATTTATTTATTAAATTATTCATTTCCATAATGCACATGGCCAAGATAACAAGAATGGAAACCATGGCTTTTGATAAATTTGAAAGAATGATTTTGAATTAATGAATTTGCAAATATTAAAACTTAACATTACACAATCGGATTGCATTTGGAGTATTAGGAGTATTGGAGAAATGAATCTATTTTTACATTAAAAACAACAATTTAATCCATTCAAAATAACAATTTTATCCATTCAAAAATTGAATAAACAATTTCTACATGACAAAGTTGAAAAGGTGAGAAAATAAAATATGAATCTATGATATAAATTTGCACAATATCACTATACAAAAAAAACTTTGGGACACTGAGATTATACAGAATTAATCACTCAAATCTACTGATGTAACAATTTCTGATTGGATTTGGGACAAATGTCCCCTAAAAAATCCCGGAGCCTTACTCCAAATTCAATCAATAACAATCTCTGTAGGTTAAAGATTCTACGAAATGAATATTTTTGGGGGGATATTTGCCAAAAATTGTTGGATTCCTAGATTTAAGTGATTATTTCTGTAAAATTCATTTCTGTATTCAAAAATGACTCGTGTAAATTTATATGGCCGGATTCCACAGAAAAAGCCATTTCTTAGAACAGCTAACCAACCCCATAACAAATTTACCATTGCTAATAAAATTGCGATTAGAAAACAGTGATTCATATAAATTTATATTGCATGATTCCAACAAAAAAATCATTTGGTATAACAGCTAGCCAAAACCATAACAGAATTGCCATTGCTAATAAAATTGCGATTAGAATCATTTTGATTGGTTAAAAAACCCTTGAATTGTTTTCAGAGTGCATTTAACACAAACTGAAATCACAAAAACTACACGATAAAATGAAAATTCCGGTCTTCCTGGAAGTACGAACAAAAGTAAAGAAAAATACAAAACCGGCAGAGAACTGGGGCCACTTACTGAGACTTTAGCGCACACCGTCACATGCTTCTAGATACTGTAATTGACGCAGGAAAGAAAAAACAAAACAAATGAGAAGCCGGATACAGATGAATGACTCCTGTTAAATATATGGCTCCATGTCTTCCACGTTCCAACAAACGACAAACCAGGTACGTCATGTATATTGTCACCTGCTCTGTCTTTGCCCTATTTTAACCTTTTTCTTAATTGAAACTTTGCAGACAGTCTAGTCTGTGCACTACTCATAGTCTGACAGCACTGCAGCTGTTCCATGATTGCGTGAAGACCAGTCTCTGACGAGGATTGGTGTGCCAGTAGCTTCAATCCTGATTCGTGAATTAGGATAATCCTGCACTTCACAAGAGGCAGAGATTACTTGCCCGCCAAGTCTGTGTCTGTGGATAGTGCCAAGTCTGCGGCAGAGATTACTTGCACTTCACAAGTCTGTGGCTGTGGATAGTGGCAAGTGTAATTCAGTTCCGAAAGAGACCGCATAGATATGGTATTACATGTCATATCATATATGAACGGCAAGTCAAAACGGCGAGTCAATTGTATGGCAGGCCAATTTTGATTCCTTCTCAAAAATCTATACAAATCCTCCACCACGTAACACGATTTTCTACCCATACACATAATTGCATACGTTAGCAACTTGCCATTGACCAGTCTTGTTATGCTCGGAAGCCAAGCCGTTGCCGAGGTTGGAGTTTGGAGAGGATTGTTCCTTCCTTTTCCTCCTCTCTGATCGGCCGAGGCAGAATGGAGGACGATTCTCTGCGAGTTCCCATTTTGGAGAGGAACGGAGAAGAAGGAAGGGACAGTGTTATAATCTTCCAGGAAGAGAGTCAGGCAGAGGGGGATTTGCGGAAGAGAATTTGGGTTGAGTCGAAGAAGCTATGGCGGATCGCAGGCCCCGCCATTTTTACGCGTCTCACGACGTACGGGACAAATCTCGTCACACAAGCCTTCGCAGGCCACTTGGGTGATCTGGAACTTGCTGCTATTACCATTTCCACAACCGTCATTGTTGGTCTCAGTTTCGGCCTGCTGGTCAGTATTCAAATGCCTTTAAATTTTGGTTCGGCTTATTGAATGTTTGATTTTAGGTTGATCTCCACAACCGTCAGTTTCAGCCTTTTGTTAGTATTCAAATGTATTTAAATTTTGGTTCGTTTGTTTTATTGAATGTTTTGGTTCCAAGGAATCAAGAGAGACCCTGTGACCTATAAGCAGCAGCATGATAAACTCAAGTCTGCCTCTATGCTAATTGACCTAATTTTATTGATTTTAATTACTATCTTATACTATCGCTTTTTCATCTTCTAATAAAAAATGAAAAATTAAATCTAGTGAGGAAGATAACACTGGTTACTTCTTACTCCCTACCACTTCAACTCAACCCAATTTACATTCATTCAAAATATTATTATATGTAAATTAAAAATATTAAATATTTTATTATATAATTTTTTATAATAAAAATTTGTTATACATTGAATGAATTTTTGAAAGTATACAAATTTCATTGATATCTAATGCCAAGTTTTAAAAGAAGTAGATTTTATTTTACAAATTGTGCAAGATATAACACTAGCATTACGTGGTGAGTTCATCCATACAAAATGACAACATCATAGTATTCATACCTCTTTGTTATGCTCTAGTTATGATAGATTACATTTCTCTTCCCATAGTTTACAAAGAGATTTGTATTTATTAATCTCTAATATAATGCAATTAAAATATTTGATTTATCATATAAATGATATAGTGATGAAATAGTGAATGTTGGCCTAAATTGCCCTTAGAAGTGGATGATCTCTTCCTTACTCTAACTAGAGTGTGAATCATATAAATGATATAGTGATGAAATAATGAATGTTGGCCCAAAGTGCTCTTAGAAGTGGATGATCTCTCCCTTGCCCTAACTACAATGTGACCATTGAGGTGTTAGGGTTCAATCATCTGAGGTATGAGATAGGATTAAGCCTTTAAAGATGGGTTATGAAGAAACAACAACTCTATAAGATTGGATCCAAACTAATGGCAAGACAAGTACAACATCAAAAGAGCCCATGTATAGGCTGTTCTACAAACTACAAGAAAAGTCATAATAAAACAGGGTTTACTTAGTGCCTTCAAGCTATGAGAGGTTCAGGAAGATTTGACTCATTTCACCCCATAAATAGAATGACCAAATGGATTTGGTCATCATGAACCCTAATAAAAGTATCCCAAACAACTATGTACCCAACCTAGGGCTTTTCCCCTAAATTAGACCCATAGAGTAAGATAATATCTCGAACTAATACCTTGAAATGGTAGCTAAGAACCCCACCTAAGCACTAGACATCCCCAATAATTCAAAGTGAACCAAACCATTGATTTGAGACCAAAGGCTAAGACATAAATGGTAGCTAAGAACCCCACCTAAGCACTAGACATCCCCAAGAGATGCACATCTAAACTAAGAAAACGAAACTCAAAAAAGTAGGCCACACAAGACATCCCTAGTAAGCAAGTGTAAGTGAATACTAAAATGCCAAATCTAGATGGTACAAGATGTACTAAATATAATAAAAGATAAAAAAAATATTAGGGTAAAAATTTTGGTGTCTAAAAAATTTAGGGTTAAATAGATCTATGTTATTATTTTTCAATAATAAGTTCTTTTGATATTATATGTTGATCTTTTCCCTCAAATGTAAAAGTGTATTGTAAAAATGAAGTCATTGGTTCTAAACCTTAAACTTACCTTGTGTACTATTCACAAAAAAATATTTATATGTTACTCTTTATTTTATTTTATTTTTTATTAATATTATTATAAAAGTTTTGTGAAAAATCTTTCAACTTGAATTATTTGATTTTATTTTGTTAATAATATAAAATTTATGTAATATATCTTTTTAATTAAAATTATTAAACTTAATTTGCTTCCATTTTATTTATACTTTTCTTTTTTACATAAAGTATGAAAGCATTATTTTTTTTCAATATACATTAATTTTTTTCTTAGTATCTAAAATTGTATCTATCAACTCACATTAATTTCTTAATATCAACTCACATTAATTTCTTAATATTTGAAATTGTATTTCTTTCTTTTTCTTTATTAGAACAAATGAAAGTAGACTTTTCCAACTTGGATTCAGAGAACATAACCTAATGAACTCCTTAATCTTTCAACATCACTATGTTACATAGTGTTTAAATTAATCCTTTCAAAAAATGTTTTTTTAAACTAAACTTTGGTTTTTGTTAATATTAAAAAAAATTGAAAGTAATTTTTATAACCCAAGGCTTTAGGGATTAAGCCTTCCTCTTTTTAATTAAGAGGTTAGGTTAGGGAAATATCAATATCTCAATAATTATTCAATTTTTATATAATTGAGAATAATTTTATTATTTACAAAAATTTAATAATAATAATAAAAATATTTGCAAAACACAATTTAAAATTAAAAAAAAAAAGAGTACAACTTAAATTTATAAAAAAAAAAATTAAATTAATGTAATAAAACAATCTTAAATTAATGTATTTTTAAATGCATAAATAGATTATCAATTTTTAAATTATTTTGAAAATTAACACTTATCAAAATTTAAAATTAATATTATTTATAAAATAAAATTTATCTATATAAATTTTTTACATTTATAATGCATTTGGATTTATATGTTAAATGAAATTATACCACCAAATCCAACTATAGAACCTCTATACAATGCTTATAACTAACTTATGTGTAATAATAGACATTCATTGGATTCCCTTCCCAACCACATTTTTTACAAAAGTTCTAAAGGCTATATCAAATAAATAATATATATCTCAACATATTTAATGTTGTATATGCTAAGATATACAGTCTCCATTCTAAAACATATTTAAATCAAATGATATATATTCCAATATATATAGTTTTAAATATGTTGCTGCAGGATACATACATATTGATAATCTTATTGGACTCCCTTCCCATCCATATTTTTAAAAAAATTCTGAAAAAAAATTCATAGTCATAGACATTCACTTCCACTCCCTTATCAACCACATTTTTGCAAAAGTTAGCTGAAATTCCTCCAAAATAACCAAAAACATATGATCCTGGGTTGTCTAACTATTTTATGAAATGACTTTTTTGGTTGGAATCTTAAATTTATAGGGCAATATAAACTTAAATTCATTTCTGAATGTGAAAATGAAATCAGCAAGCTGAAAAGTCCCTGAAGCACTAGGATTACATAGAAATAATCACTCAAATTTATGAATCTAACAATTTCTAACAAATATCCAAAAAAAATCATTTTGTAGAAAATTTAGAATACGGCGATATGCTCTCCGCAATCTGCAATCTTAAAGTTGTCAGAGTCCGGAAAAAAAATGAAGCGACATCTTTTACTTGCACAGTATAATTCACATTGGGAGTCGTGACCTGAACGATCTGAACCTCTTACTTTATGCTTGTTGACGCTTTAATGGAATCCAGTTGGACAAACAAAACAATAACCCTTAAAATAGAAAGCCGTGAACATATGAATGATT
>ML907667.1:0-11092 GCA_009831015.1 Picea engelmannii
AAAATGAATAAAGTGGAAAATAATGATGTGAAACCCAAATGTATTTATGAAAATGATATGACGAAGGTTTAATTGGGCGATGAAATGTAAGGAATAGTGAAGGGAAAGGTGGATGAAAATACGACATTTCTGAGTCCCAACACGTATGCATACCATTTTATGCACACCATTGGTATTGCAATGGTATGCATACCATTTATTGGTTAGTTTTAGGGTTTTAGTTGTCTTATGGTTTTAGTGGTAGTTTTCTTAGGGATTCTCAAGTATGACATACCATTGGTATGCATACCATTGCATATAATTGGTATGCATACCATTTATAGGTTATTTTTATGGGTTTAGTTGTCTTAGGGTTTTAGAGGTAGTTGTCTTAGGGATTTTCAAGAATGCATACCATTGCATACCATGGTATTGAAATGGTATGCATACCATTACATACAAATGGATACCATTGTATGCATACCATTTATAGGTTACTTTTAGGGTTTTAGTGGTAGTTGTTTTAGGGATTCTCAAGTATGGCATACCATTGGTATGCATACCATTTATAGGTTATTTTTAGGGCATACCATTGCATACCATTTATATGTGATTTTTAGGGTTTTAGTTGCCTTCTAGGGTTTTAGTGGTAGTTGTCTTAGGGATTCTCAAGTATGCATACCATTGCATACCATTGGTATGCATACCATGGTATTGCAATGGTATGCATACAATTGGTATGCACACCATGCTATCAGAGTGGTATGCATACCATTGCATACCATTTATAAGTTATTTTTAGGGTTTTAGTAGTCTTAGGGTTTTAGTGGTAGTTGTCTTAGGGATTCTCAAGTATTGCATGCCATTGGTATGCATACCATTTCATACCATGGTATTGCAATGGTATGCATACCATGGTATCTCAATGGTATGCATACCATTGCATACCATTTATAGGTTATTTTTAGGGTTTTAGTTGTCTTATGGTTTTAGTGGTAGTTTTCTTAGGGATTCTCAAGTATGCATACCATTTCTATTGAAATGGTATGCACACCATGGTATTTCAAAGGTACGCATACTAATTGTATGCATACCATGGTATTTCAATGCTATGCATACCATTACATACCATGGTATCATAATGGTATGCATACCATGGTATTGCAATGGTATGCCTACCAAAGTATTGCAATGGTATGGATACCATTGCATACCCTGGTATCGCAATGGTATGCATACCATTGCATACCATTGGTATCCAATGGTATGCAACGAAAATACCATTGCCTATGCATACCAATGGTATTCATAGGCATTGGTATTGTCTTTGCATACCATTTCATACCATTGCATGGTATGAAAAGGGAATACCAATGCCTATGCATACCATTGGTAGTTTTCTTAGTGGTAGTATGGTATGCATTACTATTTCCTTATTTTGGTATGGTATGAATTTCCGTTGCTTTGTATGGTATGCATTGGCTATGGAAATGGTATGCATTTCATTGCCATTGTATGGTATGCATTGGAAATGGTATGGTATGGTATGGTATGCATCGACAATGGTATTGTATGGTGTGGTATGGAATGTCATTCATTTCCTTGGTATGTTATGCATTGGCATTGTCATTGGTATGGTATGGTATGGTATGCATTGGCATGGAATGGCATGGTATGGAATGTATTGGCATTTGTATTGTATGGTATGGTATGCCTTGCCTTGGTATGGTATGCATTGACATTGGTATGGTATGGTATGGTATGATATGCCTTGATATGCCATGCCTTTTCTTTCCTTTACTTTCCATATCTTGTCTTTCCATACCATAACTTTCCATCCCATGCCTTGCCATGTCATTCCATGCCATGCCAGTCCACGCCTTGCCTTACATTCACTTGCCATGCCTTGCCTTTTCCATGTCATTCCTTTCCATACCATGTAATTCCTTTCCATACCATGTAATTCCTTTCCATTCATTGTCTTGCCTTCACTTTCCATGTTATGTCTTTCCATACCATGCCTTTCCATCCCATTCCTTGCCATCTCATTTCATACCATGTCATTCTATTCCTTGCCTTACATTCACTTTCCATGCCTTTCCTTTTCCATGCCATGGCATTCCTTTCCATGCATTCACTTGCCTTCACTTGCCATGTCTTGTCTTTCCATACTATGTCTTTTCATGCCATACCTTCGCTTGCCATGCCTTCCCTTCACTTGGCATACCTTTCCTTGCATTCAATTGCCATGCGATCAAAGGATTTATACGTAAAAATTACAATCAAAGGATTCATTAAGCATGTAATTATACAACTTGTTATCTCATATTTCTTATATAAAAATAATTGCATGAGAATGCCAATGTTTTGGTCAATGAGGCACAGTGCAATTTTTCAAGAGGAGATTGATTTTCAAGAACAATGTGTCGGGAATTTGTGGGTAGTGTAGTTGCGTGGACCTTGGCCAAATAGAATTGTGGGAGCTTACAAAACTCTATCATGCTGCTTGGTTTGGATTTTATGCCCCCGGACCAAATTGGCCCTGAATGGCTTGAAGAGGCGAGTTGCAACTCGTGATAAAACTCAAACAAGGACTTGGATGGGTGAACCATCAGTTGCATTGGATCCAAAGAACTAGGTTTCAACTAGGGGGAGCCCTTCGCTATCATTTTGTCCACCAGAAAACTGTATCTTGGAGTATCTCCGACACTAGAGTTTTGGTTAATGAGGCATAGTGCAATTTTTGAAGAGGTCGATTTTCAAAAACATTGTTTTGAGAATTTGTGGGTAGTGTATTTATGTGTTCCTTGGCCAAATAGACATGTGAGATATTAATAAATTCTATTATGTCGTTTGGTTTGGATTTTATGACCCCAGACCAAATTGACCACATGTCCCTGAATGGCTTGAAGAAGAGAGTTGAAACTCGCGATAAAACTCAAACTGGGATACAGATGGGTGAACCATCAGTTGCATTGGATCCAGAGCACTGGGTTTCAACTTGTGGGGTGCGCCCATTGCCATTTTTTCCACTAGAAAACCATATCTTGGAGTATCTCTGACACTAGGGTTTTGGTCAATAAGGCATAGTGCAATTTTTGAAGAGGAGGTTGATTTTCAAGAACATTGTTTCGGGCATTTGTGGGTAGTGTAGTCATGTGGTCCTTGGCCAAATAGACATGTGGGAACTTACAAAACTCCGTTATGCCTCTTGGTTTGGATATTTTCCCCCATACGAAATTGGCTACATGTCCATGAATGACTTGAAGAGGTGAGTTGCAACTCGCAATAAAAATCAAACCGAGACTCGAACGGGTGAATTGTCAGTTTTATTGGATCCAGAGCACCGGGTTTCAACTAGGGGGGGGCCTCCGCTGTCATTTTGTCCACTGGAAAACCGTATCTTGGAGTATCTCCGACACTAAGATTTTGGTCAATGAGGCATAGTGCAATTTTTGAAGAGGAGGTCTATTTTCAAGAACATAGTTTCGAGCATTTGTGGGTAGTGTAGTTGTGTGTTCCTTGGAAAAATAGACTTGTGGGAGCTTACAAAACTCTTTTATGCCACTTGGTTTGGATTTTATTTCCCCGGATCAAATTGACCACATGTCCCTGAATGAATTGAAGAGGTGAGTTGCAAATCACGATAAAACTCAAACTGAGACTCGGATGGAAAAACCGTTAGTTGCATTGGATCCGAAGAACCGGGTTTCAACTAGGGGGGGGGCTTCATTGTCATTTTGTCCACTGGAAAACCGTATCTTGGAGTATCTCTGGCACTAGGGTTTTGGTCAATGAGACATGGTGCAATTTTTGAAGAGGAGGTCAATTTTCAAGAACATTGTTTCAGGAATTTGTGGGTAGTGTAGTCGTGTGGTCCTTAGCCAAATATATTTGTGGGATTTTACAGAACTCCGTTATTCCACTCGGTTTGGATTTTATGCCCCTAGACCAAATTGGCCATATGTCCCTGAATGGCTTGAAGAGGTGAGTTACAAATCATGATAAAAATCAAACACGAACTCGGATGGGAAAACATTCAGAGCATCAAGTTTCAACTAGGGGGGCCCTCCATTGTCATTTTGTCCACCGGAAAACTGTATCTTGGAGTATCTCTGACACTAGGGCTTTGGTCAATGAGGCATAATGCAATTTTTGAAGAGGAGGTCAATTTTCAAGAACATTGTGTCGAGAATTTTTGGATAGTGTAGTTGCATGGTTCTTGGCCAAATATACTTGTGGGAGCTTACAAAACTCCATTATGCCACTCGGTTTGGATTTTATGCCCCCAGACCAAATTGACCACATGTCCATGAATGACTTGAAGAGGCGAGTTGCAACTCATGATAAAACTCAAATCGAGACTCAGATGGACGAACCGTCAGTTGCATTGGATACAGAACATCGGTTTTCAACTACATGTCCCCCTTCGCTATCATTTTTTCCATTGGAAAACCATATCTTTGAGTATCTCTGACACAAGGGTTTTGGTCAATGAGGCATAGTGCAATTTTTGAAGAGGAGGTCGATTTTCAAGAACACTGTTTCGAACATTTGTGGGTACTGTAGTTGGGTGGTCCTTGGCCAAATATACTTGTGGGAGCTTACGAAACTCCATTATGTCACTCGGTTTGGATTTTATGCCCCTGGACCAAATTGGCCACATGTCCCTAAATGGCTTGAAGAGGTGAGTTGCAACTCATGATAAAACTCAAATTGAGACTTGGATGGGAGAACCGTCAGTTTCATTGGATCTAACACATCAGGTTTCAACTAGGGGGGCCCTCTACTGTCATTTTTTCCATCAGAAAACCATATCTTGGAGTATCTAGGACACTAGGGTTTTTCTCAGTGCTTATTACATACATTTAGGCAAGGCATGTCAAGGAAAGACAAGTGAAGGAAAGGCATGGAAAGTGATAAGTCAAGTGAAGGAAAGGCATGGCATGGAAAGTGATAAGTCAAGGCAAGTGAAGGAAAGGCAAGGAAAGGAAAGTGAAGGAGAGGCAAGGCAAGGAAAGGCAAGGAAAGCCAAGTGAAGGCAAGGCAAGTGAAGGAAAGGCAAGGAAAGGAAAGTGAAGGAAAGGCAAGGAAAGGCAAGACAAGGCAAGGCAAGTGAAGGGAAGGAAAGGCAAGGCAAGGCAAGGAAAGGAAAGGCAAGACAAGGAAAGGTAAGGAAAGTGAAGGAAAGACATGGCAAGTGAAGGCAAGACATGGAAAGGAAAGTGAAGGAAAGGCATGGCAAGTGAAAGAAAGGCATGGAAAGGAAAGTGAAGGAAAGGAAATACATGGAAAGTGAAGGAAAGTCAAATAAAGGAAAGGAAAGTGAAGGAAAGTCATGGCAAGGAAGGTGAAGGCGAGGCAATGCATGGAAAGTGTAGGCAAGGCAAGTGATCGGGATTATGTTTGGCATGAAATGAGAGTGGAGACATAACAAAGAAATATATAGAGATATCTCGGATATCCAATAATATAGCATAAATGCATCAAAGATGCAACCATAAACACAGAGATACAGTAATGCACAATTTCTATTAATGAGCGAAAATGTACAAAGACTGTAAAATTACAGAGTGAAAGACTCGCTAGAATGGTGGCAGGTTATCTCTGAGAAGAGATGTGATGACTACTCACATTCGAAAGAAGATGATTTTACAATGAGGCTCAAAAGGCCTTTTTATCATAAAGAAAATCCAAAACCCTAACCGCGGAATATGAAAAGCCAACAATTTTTTGGACCCTATTTAGGATAGTTTGGTGTATCAACTTCTCGGGGGCGTAACTTTGGCATACGATGTATGTTTGGGGAACACAGTAGCTCGTTGGAAAGGTATCATCAAGGAGATTCATTTTTGGGGATCAATAAGAGACTTTGGCTATCAATGAGAAGATCGATCCTGAAAAACCTTCATTTAGGCCCTCAAAATGGCCTCGGAAGTTAAAAACTCCTAAAAATAGTAAATTACCAAAATTACCAGAAAAATGTTTTGAGCCAATTGGAAAAGGTGGGTAGCCACTGATATCCACCTGGATCAATCCTCCCTCCTTAGGAAGAAATGGTATCCATTTCGTTGAGTTCCCGAGGGAGAGAGAAAAGCGTTTGTTGAATCTGAATCTTGGTGAACTTCTTGCCTTGTTGGAGAAGTTGTGTTGCTTAGCTTGTTGAAGGCTGTCATGAACCTGTAGTTGGAAGGGTTGGACCTTTTTATCTATTTTGGTTACATGAGATGTCTGTGTGCAAAAATAATCATTTTCCTTTATTTTAATCTTGTTGATATGCTTATGTTGGATATAAGGTGCTTGTACCGAGGCTGCAGTGGTTGCAATGTCCTTCTGTGCACCCTTTGAACATATTGTGAAGAAGCTGAATTTTGTAGTATGAGATACTACCTTTCGACACTGTTTAGGTGGGACAATAGTTGGAACTACCTCTAGTTTTTTGTATAGATGACCCCCCAAAGTAACAATGACACTACAGGGTTGAGACTCATAAACAACATGGCGCTTCCACATATATGGTTGGCCCAAGATAAAATCACATACATCCAGTGGGGAAACATCACATAATACCTCATCCTTGAAGGGTTGGATGTTGTATGAGAATTGACACTACTGGCTGACATGCATATCTCATCCTTGGCGAAGCCACCCTATGTTGTATGGCTGTGGGTGTGGTATTGTCGACAATCCCAATTGTTTGATGACCTCTTATGAGATGAGGTTTCTCTTTCTTCCGCTATCAACAATAAAATGTAGCAGGGTCCCCTTCACCCACATCTGCGAATGAAAAAGGTTCTCCCCCTCTTCAAGATCTGTTGGTTCTTCCAGTGTAATTGTTGTGGTTGTGAAAATAGCAGTGGGGTCTGCTTCGATGATCTATCTTCTATTAGTATTTTCTGAATCAGATTCTAAATTAGGGTTTGGCTCCTTGTCTTTGATCTCAACCACCAATGACGTTTTTGAGTGACATTCATCGGTGTTGTGCCAGGGGATTTTGTGGAAATCTCACCATTTTCGGTGTCCTTCTTCGTCTTTCTATGATGCTTCTTTTCCTGTGGCTTAAACTGGTTTTCGAGAGGTTGTTTGTTAGGGCCGTATTTATCATACTTTTGTTGTTGTAGATTTGCAGACCTAAAATCTTGCTTGTTCTGGTCCTTAAATTTCTGCTCAATTTTAACAACATATCGATAAGAAGCACGGGGTGATGAGATGTCCAAAAAATCCATTTTAGTTTGGATGTATCTTTGTAGAGCCCCACAGTATTTCAGAACCAAATGTCGCTCGAAGTCTTTGATACGTGCACAAGGTATGGAAGGTATTAGTGAACTCTGAAAATTCTTGGCCCTTCTCTTGCTGTGGTGTGGTCCATCTCATGTACTGGTCCTCATAGTTTCCAATAGGGTAATAATGTTCATTTACCGCATCCACAAAAAAATCCCAAGTGGGCTCAACCCCATATATTCCAGACTCCTCTATGGAACTTTTCTCCCAGAAAGTTTCCCACCAATGTTTGACATGGGGGAGAGCCTTAAGGAGTGTAGAGGTGATCATTTCCCTGTCGGAGAAATTATGAACAGAGAAATATATTTCTAGCAGATTTAACCATTTTTCTAGGGCATCTATATCTATCTGTCCTTCAAATATGGGAATATCAAAATTAAATTGTACCTTGAAAGGTGAGGTACTTCCAAAGTGGCCACTTGATGAAGATGCACCTGTTGTTATCGACAAGCGTTGAAGGATGTGGGAAAAATTCTCCATCATTTCATCCCTCTGTTGCGTGAGAGCTTGCTTAAGCAACATATTAATAAAATTGCCTGCTCTGTCATTTTTATTTACTTTTTCCATGGAGGGTTTCTTAGACACGCAAGAGTGATTTTCTTCAAGATATACAAGATCAACACCCAAATTTCTATACCCGGACCTCGTCGGGGACATGCATTGAAAAACGACCAAGAGTAGCTTGCTCTGATACCAGTGATCTGTATTATTTTCAACACGAAATGAGAGCAGAGATATAATAAAAAAATATATAGAGATATCTTAGATATCCAATAATATAACAGAAATGTATCAAATATGCAACCATAAACACATAGATACAATAATGCACAATTTCTATTAATGAGAGAAAATGTACAAAGACTGTAAAATTACAGAGTGAAAGACTCGCTAGAATGGTGGTAGCTTATCTCTGAGAAGAGATGTGACGGCTAATCGCATTCACAAGAAGATGATTTTACAATGAGGATCAAAATGAATTTTTATCATAAAGAAAATCCAAAACCCTAACCCCGGAATATGAAAAGCCAACAGTTTTGTGGACCTCGTTTTGGGTAGTTTGGTGTATCAACTTCCCGGGGGCATAACTTTGGCATACGATCTCCGTTTGGGGTGCATGATAGCTCGTTGGAAAGGTATCGTCGAGTAGATTCATTTTGAGGTCTATATAAGAGACATTGGATATCATTAAGAATATTGATCCCAAAAAACCTTCTTTTAGGCCCTCAAAATGGCCTCGAAAGTTAAAAAACCAAAATTACCAGAAAATTGTTTTGAGCCAGTTGGAAAAGGTGGGTGGCCACCGATATCCACCTAGATGAATTATACCTCCTTAGGAAGCAATGGTCTCCATTGAGTTTAGTTCTCGAGGGAGAGGGAAAAGAGTTTGTTGAATCTGAGTCTCAGTAAGTTGCTTGCCTTGCTGGAGAAGTTGTGTTGCTTAGCTTGTTGAAGGCCATCACGAACCTGTGGTTAGAAGGGTTGGACCTTTTTAACCTGTTTGGTTACATGAGATGAATGTGTGCAAAAATAATTATTTCCCTTTGTTGCAATTTTGTTGATCTGTTTCTATTGGATAGAAGGCGCTTATACCGAGGCTGCAGTGGTTGTAGTGTCCTTCTGTGCACCCTTTGAACAAATTGTGAAGAAGCTGAATTTTGTAGTATGAGATACTACCTTGTGACACTGTTTAGGTGGGACAATAGTTGGAATTACCTCTGATATTATGTAGATATGACCCCCCAAAGTAACAATGACACTAAGAGGTTGAGAGTCATAAACAACATGGCGCTTCCACATATATGGATGGCCGAAGAGAACATCACATACATCCAGTGGGGAAACATCACATAATACCTCATCCTTGAAGGGTTGGATTCTGTATGACAATCGACACTGCTGGCTGACACAAAGATCTTGTCCATGGTGAAGCCACTCGATGTTGTATGGTTGTGGGTGTGGTGTTTTCGACAACCCCAACTGTTTGAAGGCCTTTGTGTAATGTCCTTTTCCAAATAGGAGCTCCAGAAAAGGAGGCTTAATGGTCTAAACCACCCCACTAGACTATAGCCAGGGCCAAAGAGGGGTAAACAGGGTTACTAGAGGTCACTCTAGTCACAGGTGTTATATTTTAAAAGTGACATTGAGCTAACAAGGGTTAACAACACTTTTAAGTCATTATGAACTAAAAATAGAAGTCAACGGTGAATTAGGGTTTCAACAGTGATTTAGGGTTTCAGCATGATTTAGGGTTTTGGAAAGCTATAAAGGAAGGGTTAGCGACCTAATTCATCATTATGCAGATTATGACTTGTCATTGAGGAGTAGAGGTGCATCTCAGGAGAGATAGTTTAGTGTATTCCAGGAGGAAGACACCAGTTGGCTGATTTCTGTGTTGAAAGACACACCCTAGTCACCGGGAAGATCATCCAGGTCTTCCATCATTCTTCATTGATTCCACAGTGCTCCCATATTTTGGGTATTATATTTTAGTTGATTATTTGTATTCCGGCTAAGATCCTTTTGTCTTTTGATCTAGCCGAGTATTGTTATTTTATTCAGCCACAATTGCTTATTTTCTGGCTAAGATCCTTTGTATGTTGATCTAGTCGAGTATTGTCAGTTATTTAGCCGCATTCGACCATTTTGTAATCCACAGAGATATCATAATACAAAATTGCAGTCCTTTGTCATGTTTATTATTTGTATGATCATTTATATGTTGTAAACCTTTGATCCTACACACACATTAGCATCATTTCCTAGACTAGCCAAGTCAGGAACATTACAGTGGTATCAGAGCTTTAGTCCTGCCAGCCTATGACTAAAGACAATGAGTGCAGTAGAAGACCCAGAGGGACGTGAACACGTAGGTGACAAATATGTCACTTACAATAGGCATCAGGAAAGAAGGCATAGGCCTGATTTTCCCCCTTTTCCTCCTAGATCAGAGGAAGAGGAAGAGGCACACAGAGAAGTAGAGATAAGGGAAGAGCGTGAGGTTGAGCGTGAGGTAGAGAGGATGCTAAAAGACATATATGAGTGACCAGAGGGCAGTGGAAAGGCCCCCGTAAATCCAAAGGTAGATTTCATGCAGGTTATCAACGGTATGTTAGCTAGTCAACGAACCATGTCTCAGTCCTTGACACATGTGGTTGATAGATTGGCTAGAGTGGGCACCCCAGATACATAGGTCGCGCATGCAGCACAGGTGAACTTGGGAGCAGGCAGTAGACCCCAGTCACCCTCTCGCACATACACCTCTGCGAGTAGGATTTCTAGACCCTTGTTTCCCAGTTTCCAGAGGGCACCCCCGGTAGCAGCACTGCCACCAATAGCACAGAGGCCACCCACTCATGACGATGACATTGCAGAGTATAGGAGGGAGTACATAGCATTAGGTCATGAATTCCATCAGGACATGACCTTAGTCGAGTATTGTGGATTCAGACTCAGGAACTGCCCCAGAGAGTCTCAAAGGGGAGGACCACAATAGCAACATGGGCATAACCTCGATTTCATCCGAAAAGTTGGGAACCTCACCATCCCTTCTTTCGACAGATCGTCCAAATACATCGCCAGAGCTTGGGTACAGAATCTAGACACGTATTACAAGCTCAACCAGATTATCGAGACAGAGGCCATCAGTTTCACGACCTTACACTTGTAGGGTGAGGCACACGAGTGGTGGTATCATGGACTGGTGACATTGGGTCACAGTCGCATCACCTCCTATAGGGAGTTTACAGATAGGCTCATGGATAGGTTTGATAGGAATGATCCTGAGATACACTTCAGGGATCTAGCCCAATTGAGACAAACTAGCACAACA
>WSFP011558801.1:0-11092 GCA_009831015.1 Picea engelmannii
TATATGCACATTGTTTAATTTTGGAATATCATTGTAAAATAAGTTGAATGTATGCATAGTGGTCTAACCAAAGGTAAGTCTTTCGTTTGTGGACCAAGAATAGAGAAGACTATTCTTCTATCCAAACAACTACCATATAAATCTATAAATAGTGTGGGTATTTTCTTATGGAATATTCAAACAAATGCCTAATACTTAGAAAGATATACTTCAGACTTGAATGAAACAATCTTTTGTCAAACCTAAATAAGAAGTAGAAACCTTGATTAATACTATAGAGTGTTTTTCACTATATGTAAATATCTAGTAACATCAACCATGTGGTCCCATAAATATTTTTTTCTTGGAAAAAAAGTCATAATTTCTATTCTATTAAAAGAAAGTCTATTTTTGAGGTGCTCAAATAATGACACAAATAAAAGCTTATACACATTCAAATGGAAAGTTGGAATCTAGGAGTTCATACTTTTTAGAAGGAATTAGTTCATTATCTTAACAAGATGTATCAATTTCATGATATCATTTCGTTCCACTTAGAGGGGCATTAGCTACCACAACCTCCCTTAGAAGAATGACTCATGTGCATTTCTTCTAGTTTATGTCCCAAGAAAGGAGTGGAATCCCCAATGCACACTTTTGGGTCTTGATTTACTTCACTCTAATCATTTTTGATATGAAAACTCTTTTCCTCGGGCAATTTCCATCTCTTTGGTTTTGATTTTGTTTATTTTTCATGGGAGGATGAGTTTCAACAAAGAGACAAGTACTTAGTAAATTTCCTAGAAGATTACATATCATGCACGGAATGTTGTGTTCTCATAATCCAAAATCCTTGAGTATTTAAAATTCACTCATGTGAAAATCATATTGTCCAAAATACCATTAATACGATCTATCTTACCACCATAAAAAAAAATCTTAAATGAGAAAAACCTAAACATCTAAAACCCTAACCTCATAAGCCAAAACGTTTGTGGGCCCCGATAAGGATAGTTGATACATCAACTTCTCAAGGGCTTGAATTTTGTGTACAATCTCCATTTGAGTCGTTCGATACCTCGTCGGAAAGGTCTAGCTAAGGAATAGGACTTCCACTACAGGTCAAGAAATCACAAACTCCTGTCCCATGTAAATTCCAAAAAAACGTCATTTAGGGCCTCAAAATGGTCTCGAAAGTTCGGGAACTGAAAAACTGCCAATGTGGAAAAGCATGTTTTGAGATAGTGGAATCAGTCAATCTAGATCAAGATAAGTGGATGCTCGAGAATACCTAAATGTAGTATTGTTAATGTTAAAGTTAATAATATGAAGAAGATAGAGGTGCATTCCTAAGTTAGGATGGTTTTCCTAGTGAATTGTTTTGATTGTAAATCTCTATATAGTTTGTGTATGTGTGTGTCATTGCCATTTTTTCTATTTTTCTTTATAATTTCTATGAATTGTTTATCTTTCAAAACTTGACTAGGTTGATTTTCTTATTAGTCCCTGCTGTAGGCGTAGAGGGACTATAGCGATCGGTAATTCGTTGACTACATATTAGTTTGTCCTTTGACCAGAAATATTTGCGTAATACCTATTGTTGGAGCTAGGGAATTAAAAGAATATATTTTTATATAATAAAAAGTAGCATATATGTATTGATCTGATTGGATAAGAGATTGGAGGTCTTATTTTCGACTTCGTTACTCCCAATGTTTTATATGGCAACGTATCCAAACTTTTTCTCGTATATAGTCTTTTGAATAATATATTTTTCCTATGTATTGCTTGAAGGTGGACTAATGCTAGCATTAGTTCAAATGTTTGTGTTAGCATTTTATGCTAGCTTAATATATTCCTAAGTTTTTATTTGTACTAATCATATTGAAATGTTTTGATATCCAATCATTATAGTGATTGAGAATTCCAAATTTTATAACGTCCTTGCCGCAAGTATTTGTATTCAAATGTATTGACACTTATTTTGAGATGCCTTGATAGGCCTGGCAACTTAAATGTTTACATGACGCGAGGTCGTCCAACAAGCCTGAAAAATTAAATGTTTTCATACCACAAGGTCCTTAGACAGTCTGACATCCTTAAATGTTTATCTAAATACACTTTTTGTAGTACATTTTTCCTCGAAAATTTCCATACAATGTTACAATGAATTTGCACAGTGTTGTTGTCCACCACCAGTTGAATGGCCATTGTATGTTTCATCCTTCTTCTACCTTTACAATGCAATTTCATCCTCATTGAAGCTACATACATTGTTTAGTGGTTTGGTGAGTGCTTCTTCTTTGCTTGTTCGTCGATAGTTGCTTGTTGTTGTTTCGTTCTCGATTTGACCTGTGCTTCTGCATTTCATTGTTTCAGAGTAAGTTTCCATGCCATAGTTTCATTTTGTATTCCTTGTTTACAGTTTGCAAGTAAGAATGTTTTCTTATTTGTAGTGGCATGGTCATCGTATGTTTCTGGTTCCTTATGTGCTTCGACTACAGTTTCGTAATCGTTGGAGATGCATATGTTGTTTACTGGCTTGGTGGTTCTTGTTGGTTCATTGGTTAGTGGGTTGTTGGTTCTGTTTGTTTGGATCAGGTTTACACTTTGAGCCCCTGGGGGTGCAGTTCGTCCTGTTGGAGATTTCTCGCCGGTTTGGTGCTTGGTGTTTTCTTTTGTTTGATTCGGCCTCGTAGGGTTGGGGTCCAACGTCTGTGGTTGGAGTTTTTTTTTTTTTGATTATTATTGTTTTTTGGGGCGCTTTATGGTGTTCATCCCCTGCACCCACGAGTCGACATGCAGTTGTGTTATTTTCCCTGTCTACCGAGGTCGATATCTATTCTACTGTGAGATTTTATTGGTGCTTCAGTGCTGGCATGAAAGAAAATAGTTGCATGCAAAATTGTTCGAGGATTACATGTGAAATTGCAATATCCATTGTTTTTTTGTTAGAATAAAGCATATGCAGGGTACATTTATAAACCATGTATGGTCAGATGTCCCCATATGACAATACATGTTCTTTCTCCTCTACACAGACTGGTGTGTGCATGATACAATTTGTGTTGTACTTAAGCTATGATATGTACAACAAAGATTCTGCAAGATTATATTTCGATGTCTGGAAGGATGTCTGGGCAGTTTGCCATGGAAAACTAAAAACTTGTATCATGGGCACATTGGTCTCTGTACAGGATAAAGAACATGTATTTCCATCGGTGGAAGCATATCTGGATAATTTTCCGTGGAAAACCAAAAATCGTTTAGCTACAGCCATGCAATTTCGTAATATTTTGTAGCTTGTAATATATTTTGGGCAGGGCAAAAAAAATTACACATTTACAACTATGGATGGAGAAGCGCAAAGGTTCATGTTTCTTCCTATCTTCTAGACTGTTCGTTGAGTCTATTTTACTATATGTACATATTTCTTGTTCTCCGGTGCATACCAACTTCCATTCATGTTATTTGTATTTTGTGCATTCGCACATTCAAACAAACAGAATAGCCAGAGAAAATGATGGAGTCTTGATTGCATCGGCTGATGAGGATATAGAAAGGTGCATGCTTGTGTTGTTATTTCATATTGCGTTGTTTTTTATTTCATTTATTGTCTGTATATGTGTTCACTTAGTTTATTATATGTACATGTTGTGTGCCTTCCTACATGGTAACTTATGTTCACTACATACCTTCTTGCATACTAACCTGCTTCATGTTCGTTGTGTTTTCATTGCATTGCTAGATTTAAACAAAAAGAGTGGCTAGAGATGATGATGGGCTCTTTTATGGGTAAATAAACTTGTTTCTCTTTCTTTTACATGTCTGTGTTCATTATAAGTTATCTTCAATACATGCCTTCCTGCATACTAACCTACTTCATGTGTGTTGTGTTTTTGCTGCATTGTTGCATTTAAACAAACATAATGGATGGATAGGACAATGGCTCTGTGGTGGGTAAATAGACATGTTTCTCTTTATTTTAGATGTATGTCTTCATACTAACTTTCCTTCATGTCCATTGCATATTTGGCGTTGTTGCCTTGGAAAAAACAGGTTACTTGGACAGGAAGATGATTTTTTTTGTGCAACAACAGAGGGTTCTGTGGTGCAATCTTCTAAAAGGTATGCCAACTGTGCTAGTAAATTAAATACACAAAATAGGTGGGGCCATATAATATTAGAATTGAAAATGATGGCTTCGTAGCAATGGGCCTTTCTGCCCTCCCTATTTCTATTTTTTCCATTTTCTGCTTAGTGTTCTTTCCAAGTGCTCTGGTTGGCGGACTAACGGTTTCACATCTATGGTCACGCTTCTACCTTATTCCATAGTTACCCACTTTGTCGATTGTAGGTGTCGGGCTAGTAGGTTCAAGATTGTTGCAACCAATCTGTATATCGCGGACCCTCAGAAGCTAGGGGAGAAATCTTGAACCTGCCAGCCCGGAGCAGTATACAAATTTCCCTCACGCCCTGTATACTGTTAAACATTTTTCCAGTTAAACAAATCAGATGCATACAATTTTACAGTTATTTAGTTGTTTTGATGGACAATATACAATGCATATACTTGTTTAGTCCTAATGTTCATATGCACTTGCTTGCATCAGAAAAAGTTGGAATAATGACATGGACATGAGCAATCAGTCATCCCAGAGATCAGCAGACTGACAAGGCCAAAGGTAAAGATGCATACGCTCTGCTCTTACTATGTTTACCAAACAAATATCCTCGGCTATATATTCATCTATGGCATGGTGAATATGTCGATGTCATATGCAATACATGGTTTGCAGTTCACAATAAGTATCAACAAGTACAAGAGAGACATTGAATGTGCCACATGTTCCACAAACTAAGAGGTGTGGTTGCAAAAATCTAGCTCCATAGTTCATCAAAGCTATGAGTGTACTTGTAGATTTATGCCAGTGAAAGAAGAATACAAAAAAAATAAAAAATTCACAGTCACATTCACTTTAGTTTTCCTGTTCAAAAAATGTCATGAGGTCTAGAGTTGTAACATCCAAAGTACTATCAATAGAGGGATTGAACAGCCGCCAAAATGGACAAGTGTTCATTGGGGACATACTGGTCGTCTATAGAACCTACTTGGACAAGGAAAACAAAAGTAGATCCATTATGTGTGTTGACATGACAGACAAGGAGGCCATGATGACAGTGACACTGACTATTCCTCCACAACTTGTCTAGAAATATGCAGAAAAGATATTGCTAGGTAATGGGATATCCATTACAAATTTTAATATATTTCTCAAAATAGTAAATGACCATGGTGATTGTGATCGAATTATTTCTCTCAACGAAACAAGTATTGTGGAGAAAATTTCCGTTGTTTGTTCAGAATATCGTTTCGTCCCGGACTCAACTATCAACCATCTTGCACAGAGCACTAACATTAAGCCAATTTGAACGATTGGCATAGATGTCACACTGGCGAGAAAACTTGGCTCACAACACATTCTCCATATAAAGGATAGAGATTTGAACAACAACAAGGCAATGGTACCACTTTTCATATTCAGTTTTGTCCTTTATTTTCACATGTGAATCTATCTCGAGTAAGTTACTCAAATATTCCATTGTTCCATGTTGCATCTGCAATTGCTCGATACATATTCAAATTTGTTTCCGTCAATGGAGCAGCAATTGCATAAAGGGAAGATTCAACTTATGCTCTTCAAAAGTATAACAAAGAAAAGGGATGTTAGAGAAAGGATCTTTCAAACAACCCAGGAAAAGTTTGTAACTGAGTTGTGAGCATATATAGTATATGATCTAAAGAAAATAGCTAGCTCTACAACTGTTGTGCATATGCATCCACAAAATCATCCTCACTTTTCTTATAGAAATAGCCTTCAACAAATTTATGCAGCCTGTTTTATTTTATTTTTATTTTTTTAAGTGGAAGGGAGGGTGCAGTTGTGTATTATATTGTTCAATGTATTAATTCCTATGCTCACATTGCTAGGTTGAAGGTGTTTTAGCTTCATCCAATGTGTACTCGAGCCCCTTTGAACCTGTATGTGCAAAATGAAACTCTCCTGCTTCTGCCTCCACTTTGATAAATGATGATACGATTGATTGTTTTTGATGCAGTGAAAATTTTCCATATATATATGGACATTGTGTCAATGATGTCATCCGAACCATGGGAAACAAAACTGTGCATTGTATGGTTAGGCAGCCTCTGTTAGAAAATGTGCTTCCTAAGTTGGCAGATTTTTCATATGAAACGTATCTACAGAAAAAGGCAAGCAATGTCTACATGTTGTGGGACCTTCGAATACACAAAAAATTTACCTTAAATGAGGACAATGAAATTTTCCATATCGGTTGAAGAAGGGAAAACAAATATATCAAACTTTGTCAGGAAACAAAAATACCTCATGTTTTTCTGTAATAATTCTTCAAAATCCAGATGATTGTTCGTCGGACTCGGCTAGTTGGGATTGCATGTGGATAAGATTATTCGGTCCAAAAAATGGGAAGCATAGAAGCAAACCCCATATATCCCATGGTCACGGTTATTTTCTACTGGGAACATATACAAGATGCAAGAGAAAATGAATGCAATGATGTCTTCTCTTTGTATATCAAATTGTTTGGTGCAAAGGCGGATGTGTCCTTCTCTATGGAACCTTGTGGTAACTTTCTTGCGACCTGTTTGAAGTTTAGTTGTTTCTTAGTTGTGTGCTTCATTTGTAAATTTGTATATCGTGAAACTCTGACTATTGTTTGGAGGACATAGAACAATATAATTTAATTTTTTAGCCACCTAGCCCTCAAATCTGCCTGATAATTTCTATGGCGCTCTAAAGCAAATGTAGTATGTGGCTTGTTTTGGTAGTTTTCCCTGATCAATGAACTTGGTAAAATTAATCTCCTGGAACAATTTGAAATCAACGAATATATATTGTGTGAAGTGCAATTGTGCTATCATATCAACAAGGGGCCCTTAAAATTCCAATTGGTCGTTGTTTTAGCATTTTTGCTTAATCCATGAACTTGGTAAAATTAATCTCCTAGAATAATTTGAAATCAACGAATATATACTGTGTGAAGTGAAATTGTTCTATCATATCAACAAAAGGCCCTTAAAATTCAAATCGGTCCTTGTTATGCTTGGGTGATAGAATTTTAAAAAACTTTCTTTTCTTTCCTTCCTTTATTTTAAAATAAGTGATTTAACATCCTTTGATAATTTTATGCAATTCAATTGTACAATATCAATATTTAGTATTTAAAAATATTTTTTTTAGATAATGTTAGATAGGATGACCATCCATAAACAATCACAATCTTGAGCCCACTAGTCCTGGAGTCCTTCTGTTAATTTGTATGTTGTTTAACTTCGAGTGTTGTTTGGAGGACACGGGACAATAGAAGTGCAATGTTGAGCTAGAGAGCCCTCAAGTTCGTCTGTCAATTTGTATATTGTGGAAGTCTGGGTGCTATTTGTAGGACACAGAACAATAGACACTCAATTTTGAGCCCGCCAGGCCGAGAACCTGCAATCCAAAAAGGGGCTAATTATGGAATGAAGGATCTGTGCATGGTCTATAAAATCTCATGTCCATACTTTATAAAAGTACATGTTTACTATGTATTTCTCGTTTGTCAGAAAATTTCTTTGTGCCTCTATGGCACTATGACACAAATGTAGTATGTGGATTGTTTTGGCAGTTTTCCTTGATCGATGAACTTGGTAAAATTAGCCTCTTGGAATAATTTGAAATCAATGAATATATACTGTGCGAAGTGCAATTGTTCTATTATATCAAAAAGAGGCCCTTAAAATTCAAATTGGTCCTTGTTATGCTTACAGTGCTAGAATTTTAAAAAACTTTCTTTTGTTTCCTTCCTTTTTTTTAAAATAAGTGATTTAACATGCTTTAATAATTTTATGTAATTAAATTGTACAATATAAATATTTAATATTAATAATTTAGTGTTTGAAAATAATTTTTTTAGATAATGTTAGATAGGATGACCATCCATAAACAATCACAATGTTGAGCCCGCCAGTCCTAGAGTCCTTCTGTCAATTTGTATCTCGCGGAACTCTGAGTGTTGTTTGGAGGACACGGGACAATAGAAGTGCAATGTTGAGCCAGAGAGCTCGCAAGTCTGCCTGTCAATTTGTATATCACGGAATTCTGGGTGCTATTTGTAGGACACCAAACAATAGAGGCTCAATTTTGAGCTTTCCAAGTCGAGATCCCATGATCCAAAAAGTGGCTAAGTATAGAATGAAGGATCTATGCATGCTCTCTAAAATCTCATGTACATACCTTATAAAAGTACATGTTTACTATTTATTTCTCGTTTGTCGAAAAAATTCTAGGTGCAGGAGTTGGTGGATGCATGTGTTCAGCTTTCCACTTACTTTTATATCACTAGCATGACCAAATTGTACAAACTTTCTTGTCTAATTAAATTCTACAATATCAATATTTAATATAATAATTTAGTGTTGAAAATAATGTTTTTAGATCATGTTATATAGTTGATAGGGATTACCATCCGTGAACAATGGAAATCTTGAACCTGCCAGCCCTGGAGTCCAGCTATAAATTTGTATATTGTGGAACTCTGAGTGTCTTTTGGAGGACACAGAACAATAGAAGTCCAATGTTGAGCCAGCCAACCCACAGGTCAGCTTGTCAATTTGTATATCGTACAATTGTGGGTGCTATTTGTACGACGCGGAACAATATAGGACCAATTTTAAGCACCGCAACCGAAGAACCCATGATCCAAAAAGTCGCCAAGTATGGAATGAGGGATCCATACATGATCTATAAAAATTTCATGTCCATACTTTATAAGAGTACATACTTAGTATGTATTACTCGTTTTTGGAAAACTTGTAGGTGCAAAAGTTGGTGGATTCACGACTTCATATTTCACTTAATTTTATATCACCATCCCAACCGACCTCTTCCCCATTTGATATTGTAATAAATGAATATAAACAAACCCAATTCCAAATGTGCTATCACATCAACACGAGGGCCTTAAAATTCAAATAGCTTGCAAGTCCGCTTGTAAATTTGTATATCGCGGAAATGTGGGTGCTATTTGTAGGGAACGAGACAACAGAGGCCCAATTTTGAACTCGCCACGCTGAGAAGCCGTAATCCAAATAGTGGCTAAATATGGAATGAGGTATCCGTACATGATCTATAAAATCTCATGTCCATAGTTTTTAGAAGTACATATTTAGAATGTATTACTCGTTTCCTCTGAATGTTGTTTAGAAGACACAGAACAATTGAACTGCAATGTTGAGCGAGCCAGTCTGCAAGTACGATATGGACCAATATAGGCCCAGTTTTGAGCCTGCCATACCGAGAACCCTTGATAAAAAAAGTGTCCAAGTATGGAATGCGACATCCGTGCAAGCTCTATAAAAACTTCATGTCCATACCTTATAATATTACATAGTTAAAATGCATTACTCATTTTTCAGAAAACTTCTAGCTGCGAAAGTTGGGGGATTGACGAATTCAGATTTCAATTACTTTTATATCACCATCCCAACTGACCACTTCTCCATTTGATATTGTAAGAAAAAAATATTAACTGGCCCAAGTCCAATTGTGTTAATACATCGACACGAGGCCCTTAAAATTCAAATAGTCTGCAAGTCCGCTTGTCAATTTGTATATTGCGGAACTCTGGGTGTTATTTGTAGGGAACGAAACAACAAAGGCTCAATTTTGAGCCCACCATCCCGATAACCCGCGATCCAAAAAGTATCTAAGTATTGAGTGAGGGATGCGTACATGCTCTATAAAATCGCATGCCCATACTTTATAAAAGTGCATATTTGGTTTGTATAAGTCATTTCTTTAGAAAGTTTCTAGGTGTCGAACTTGAAGGATACATGTGTTCATATTTCCACCCATTTTTATATTAGTATCTCGACTGACCTCTTTCTCGTTTCATATTATACAAAAATTTTGGAACGCAAGTTTCTGAATACGTGGGTTTTTCTTTGAAATAATATATTTCACATCCTTTTATAATTTTATGTAATTAAATTGTATAATATGAATATTTAATATTAATACTTTAGTATTGAAAATAATATTTTTAGGTGATGTTAGATAGTTGATAGAGATCAGCATCCATAAAAAATCTCAAGGTTGAGCCCCCGCGCCTTGGATTCCATCTGTGAATTTGTGTATGGCAGAACTTCAAGTGTTGTTTGAATGACACAGAACAATAGAAATGCAATGTTTAGAGAGCCAAGTGGTAAGTCCACCTATCAATTTGTATATTGCGGAATGTTTGGGTGCTTTTTGTAGGTCACGGAACAATAGAGGCCTAGTTTTGAGCCCGCCAGCTCGAGAACCCGTGATCCAAAGATTGGCTTAAGTATGGAATGCAGGAACAGTACATTCTCTATAAAATCTCATGTTCGTACTTTCTAAAAGTATATTTTATGTATTACTCATTTTTTTTGGAAAATTTCTTAGTAAGGAAGTTGGCATATTCATGTATTCATATTTCACTTACTTTTATATAACCAACCCAACCGACCGACGACTTCCCCATTTCATATTGTACAAACCTCCTTGTCTAATTAAATTGTACAATATCAATATTTAATATTAATAATTTAGTATTCAAAATAATATTTTTAGATAATGTTAAATACTTGATAGGGATTAACATTCGTAAACAATATCACTCTTGAGGTTGCTAGCCCTAGAGTCCATCTATCAATTTGTATATTGCGGAACTCCAAGTACTGTTTGTATGACACAAAACAAAAGGAGTGCAATGTTGACCTAGCTGGCCCGTAGGTCCACTGGCCAATTTGTATATCACAAAATTTTGGATGCTATTTGTAGGCCACAGAACAATGGATGCACAATTTAGATCCCGCGAGTCTAATAACCCACAATCCAAAAAGTGGCCAAGTATGGAATGCGGGATCCTGTAACATCCCGCTCTGGCGCACTGACAAAACTTATTATTTGAGGACACTTGCTCGCAAGTGATCTGGATTTTTATGATGATGAACCACTTAACCGTGATGATGATGCGTCATGATTGATGACAGGATGTTTTACTATTG
>ML907668.1:0-10614 GCA_009831015.1 Picea engelmannii
GATTTATTTTAAAAAGAAATAAAAAAGAAAAAGAATGTTATAAAATCCTGATGCGCTTTCACAAAGAATCCTTTAATCATGTTTAATTAAACTCTTAAACATAATCAACAGATCATTAATCATGTTGCGATTCGGGTTTCCTTGTATCAAAGTGCTATCAAAGTCTTGACACCCGAACCCCGGATTATTGAATTCCCGTAAATTAGAAACTAATCACTAATCTCGATTAATTAAAGGATTAATATGAGTGATTAGCACCTTAATTAATCCCATCACGATTTCGCGATTTAGGGTTTTCTTATGACATACCTCTGGGGGACACGATCCTCGAAATTCCAAAATGTGAAATCGTGAAAGTCTTTTAAAACTCTAAAACTAGATTAATTTAGTTATAAACATGATTAATGATAATTAAAACGATTTTTTGCGTTTCGCTTTTCGGGAATTGTTGAAAGCATTCCTTTCGAAACTCCATGTTTTGAAATCGCCGATATGCGACAGTATCTATAACAAACAAATGGATATATTTCTAACACAAATGCATATCTCCAGGTGTATCTTCCCCATTAAAACATTAAATTCTTATCGCCTGTGTTAGTACGCTCATTGTAAGACAAGTTAAAGGTTAATAAAGGTTCTGTGTTTCGAATTTCATTCTTATTTTTACAATTAGGAGTGAGTGGCATTCAACCAAGCTTATACATTTTTCCTCTGCAAACAAGTTTTCGTTCTAGCATGAACGTTATGGCAACCAGAAAGGAACCTAAGAAAAACAATGAAGCAACTGAAATCTCAAGCCCAGAGGGAGATGTCATATATGATACTATACCGCACGCCATTGATTCAATCAAATCTAGAGGCAAAATTTTGAAACCTTGGACTACGAAATAAAGAATTTCCCCCATGATTCTAATAACAAACTTTGAGACATAGTAGAGTCTGAGCTTCAAAAAGTAGCCACACGCCCACAACTCATGTCATACAATGATATGATCATTTGGGCTTTAGAGAGAAAAAACGTACATATGAGGAGCATTTTAGACAACTAAGGCATCATCGTCGACTCTTTCAGACCAGAGCATATACAAGTAATGTACAAACTGTCTCCCAATTCTAAATATATTTATATTAAAGTGTTTGTAAGTGAATTTCAAAGGAAAGAATGCACAGAGGTAGATCAAACATACCCAAACATAATCAAAGACTGGTGGGGACACCCAACAAAATTTAGGGTTGATACCCATGGCGTTTATGCCACAACCCCATTAAATGAGTACATGGTCTATGTAGCTCTGATTCTATGTAGACTCTTTGGGAAGAAAATCCCTACCCATTTCCCTGCAGAATGGGTGCCCCTTTTACACGAAGCAGCCGAAGGCTACAGTTTCAATTGGAACAAGATTCTATCAGATAACTTGGCTAAGGAGGTTATAGAGTATCAAACCACGAGATCCAAAGGCTGAACGATATCCTTTTACATGTTCGCATACATTATGGATGCTATATGTTTCACGACTCCATTCCCCTTGATGAATTGGAGTTGGAACCCAACCTGTACTGAACCCATTCATGAGTATAACTCTAAGATGTGGGAAGAAAATGATAAAGATTTGTTTTACGAAATCTATCATTTCGTAGTGATACCAGTGCATTAGATGTTGTATGGCTGTACACCCCCTCGCATTTCAGAGACAGTCATAAGAAACCTCAAGGCGGTTGTCAAATGGTTTATTGAGGAAACTTTCTCCTATATCAGGGTTTTTGGATGCTCAATTCCTCCTCACGCACTTCTAAAATTCCTTCCTGAAAGATTGGTGTGCAGGGAGGCAACCTATCAGATAGTAATGGACGACATTGAGATAGAACTGAATACAACCCAGAATAAATTCTGGCTAGTCTTCCCTGTACAGATTGGGAAGTTTTTGCTACTCAACTTGGGTCATTCCAAGGTTGAAGCTACAACATCGGAAGAGGTCAAGTTGGTATATCTCAAACACAAGAAACATGACCCTTATCAAATAGTGGTAAGTCACATGGATCACTATAGCATGAAGGCGTATGAACATGAAAAATCCCCTTGCGATGACATGTTCAAAGGAGCCAGAACCTATGAGGAGGTATTAGATAGGGTACAAGCATTATCACCTGACTTGAAAACTATTTTTTTTATCTTCTAGAGACACAGGTGAAGTGGTTTACCAAAGGTACTACAGGGAGAATCAAGAACCCCTCCTCCAACACAAGAAAATACTCCCCCGGGTTTCATACAAGAGCTACAGGATAAAACAAATACCGAGGAAAATCCACAGGCAGAGAACCCAGTATCCACAGACAGAGAACCCAGTATCCAAAATAGAAAAAAGGTCTGAGACACCTCCCAAGTCTAGTAAATCGATTCCCCTTTCATCATCAACTATTCATACTGATATCCCCAAAACAACAGGGGAAACAAAATCTATAGAGATGGATAGTCCAATTGCTTCCTTGACTCCTTTACAGTCCACTTTTGGGCTCCCCTAGATGGGAGTCATATATTCTAGTGACCTTACTCCTATCTCTAGAGATGAGATACCTCCCTCTGATTACTTTTTCAGTAAAAAGAGGAAGGTTGTGTTGAAGCAAGAGATGCATCAGAGAGAAGGTGCTATGGTAAAGAAGAACAAAGTGTTGATAGATGGGCAGAACTTGGAGGAAGAAGATTTCGCTACAGAGGTAGCGGGCTCCATGGGAGCTTTGGCGATAGCCAATCTATACACTGTTGACAGTATGAGGACAAGGATGAAATAGAGTAATAACATGATAGTTCAGTTGCAAAACCAATTAAAAAATACCCAGAAAAATATCAGAGAAGAAATAAATAAAGGTCTGGAGCAAGCTAGAGCTGTTGACAAGCAGGAAATTCAATTGCTTAAGTCAAGTCTAGACGAGATAAACAAGAAGGCAGAGATGAGTCAAATGCATGTTATCCAACAAGAAGAACTGGTAAGGCAACTACATGCTAAGTTGGATTTGACATAAGGCTAGGTTACAGATTTGAAATTTTTTCAGATCCATTCACTGGAGGTGCATACGAAGATAGAAGCTGAGCAACAGAAATTGATCTCTAAGGTAGAGATTATTCATAATTATTTTCAAGGAGTAAGTAAATCCCTTGATAATATTATTTTGAAGGAAAAAGAGGCTAAAGCAACAAGGACTAATTTTCATAAAGAAGTTGTATGTTCAGGAAACAAAGAGATATCAAAAGCTCCGAAGCTATCTGTCATAGAGTAGATCAGAGGCGATATCATGCTCAAAGTATGGGAAGCCAACATAGCTGAAAAAAATAAAATAGCCAGGGAAATCAAATATGATTGCGAGGAGATCTTTGATTTGTTAGAAAAAGGATCATTAGGTATTGGAAGAGACAATTTCACTGGGTTGATAGGATGAATAAACATCATAAGACATCAGTTGAACTTCAAAGAGAGCTTGAACAAAATTCAGATGGAAGTTTCGCAACTAAAGGAAATTGATGTCACCCTTATAAACAGGTGGCTAGTGAAGCCAAACTTAAAATTACAATCCATTAAGTTTGTTGATAAAGGGTTTGAAGATCAACTTCCGAAAATTCAAAGAAAGTTTTATCTATTCGAAGCGAAGGATCTTCAGAGTCTCCTAGAAGTTTTGTGCACTTTCTGGAAAAATGTGTTGAATGTATCGGATCAAAAGAAGGAGATACTTCAATAAAACAATGAAGAATCATTTTGAAAGTTTATATTATCGAGATAATAGAGAAATAAAGGAAGATCATGCAAATGGTTTAGGTTTTCATTTTTGTAACTGTTAGCTCTTAGGAGTTAGGAAATCACCAACCATCAAGAATTGACAACTTTGTATAAATACAATTTCATAAGACTAAGAGAGGGCTTTTTTTCTGCGCAGATTGTAAGCAACAAAAGAGATTTTCATTTGTTAGAATTAATATGAATGCAGATTGAAGATTCCATATCTTGTCAAGTCTGAGTTATGTGCTCCTATGTTGTTTCATGTTTTTCATATATATCTTTGATAAATGCTTAGATGCAATTTAGTACAACCCCTCCTGTGGTAATTAATTATTTTAGTCATCTAATCGTTTATAGTTTTTCCTCTGTATCAACTATCAACAGGTACAAGACCTGTGAACGTCTTAGGTTTAAATATCATATGCTTCATCAAAGTTTTCCTATCTATTTTATTCTTCTGTCACAAAGTGAGATTCCTCTTTAATTAATGCCTCACATTGTTGAATAGCTCTATGTTTTTCTTTCATTTCATGCATATTTTCTCTTTCAAATTTAACTTAGATACATGAAATGACGTTTAATTTTTCTATACGATTAATTCAACTTTTTGACGTTCTTCTTACATATTTCAAAACATAAATAGAAAAATTTGAAAACAAAGTAATTGATCTTTTAAAACTTTATCCCTCATGACTGTACCCATTACAAGACAATCCAATATAGAGCCCGACCTATCATATTAAACAACCATTTCTTTAAATTCATTTAACACCATCTTACAGACAGCCAGCGGCCGGTTTGAGTTGGAACGTTCATGGGAAGCAATTGAGAGAGATATTAGCATCCAGGAACACTGGGAATCTTGTTAGAGACAGTTAAGAAACCAACCATAGCTTACCCCTTATAAAACCAACAATTTTTATCCCTCAACTCTCTCTGTATTTTTTGGATGTCTCGATGGTATACTTTAAAGACTTAAAGTATCAACTCAGGAACTGTTAGAGTCCTATAATTATAGGAAATCTGATGATTCAAATATCATTTGTGGGTCTCATGATGAAGTTCCTGGCTTGCCGATCTCTCGGTTTACTCCCTTTCCCTCTCTATTCATTTCGCTTGATCCTCCATCACCTTGCTGCATCCTTCATCCACCGCTGTGCCACTCACTCCCTTTGCCCATTTGTCCCATTGGCTACTTCTCGCCCGCCTCCCATCCATGAAAAAAACAACTTAGTATAATAAACGAATAATATTAAGGGGTTAGTGGCATTTTCTAAATGTTTGTTAGCCTAATAAAGTTGTTTTAGTAGAATAATTTAAAATAAAATAATGATTAGATTAATTATTAACTTAATCTAATTAAATTAGTTGCTTAGGGTTAGTAATTAGGATTAATTTAAATTAATGAAAAAACAAATTAATAAACAATATAAAACAATTATATATAAAAACATTAAATAAAACATATATTAAAACATTAATAAATAAATAATAATAATAAAAAAAACAAGCAAAAAAAATATAACTTAACACATATATTAATAAATGTAAATAAAACAAATTACAAAACATTAAAATTAAAACAATTAAAAACCATGTTAACTTACCCGTTGCATCACATCCCAAATAAATCAAATGGCCTTAAATAATTCCGGACCCCCCCTTGCCATCTGAAGTTTAACGAGAGGGGGGGGTCCCGAATGGAGTGTTTCATGAAACCACTCACGGACAAGTGTCATCTCCACAAGCTAGCGGACCCCCCCCCAAAATTTCTTACCACCTCAAGGGGGTCCGAAATTACCACTTTTGCCCAAAAAATCGCTTTTCCCAAATTTCGTCCATTTTTGCCTGTTCAACATGTCAGTTTCCAAAGGTGATTCCAGGAAAATGGAGACAGATTTAAAAACACCGAGACAGGTTTTTGTTCACAACGGGATGAAGAACAAAAACCTACTCCATGTTTTTCATAGGTGCCACCAGTTGGGATAATCAAATCTGTCTTTCCACCTCATTTTTTGGATTTTTGGTTTTCCTGTTATAGTCTCGATTTTGCGGGAGATGTTACGACGAGATGGAGGCGAATTTGGCGAAACAAAAGGAGGTTTTTGTCCAGAACATGACCATCTACAATAAAATCCTTCCATTTTTCCCAGGTGTTAGCATTGAAGAGAAACATATGTCTGTTCAGACCCCTATTTTGCATAAATGTGACCCATCTTTCATGGCGGACAATTTAGGATTTTTGGGGATTTATTGCTATTTTTAGCCGAGGCGGACTTCCTGAGCGTGGAGAGAGTCAGTTTATATATTGTAATAAGGAAAATGTGGACAAGGGTATTGTTTATTATTCATTCCCAACCCCTAAGGGAATACTTTGTAACATTCCAAATGATCTACCAAAAATAATAAGGCATGGTTCACTGGATTCCTGCGTGAGACTTCTTGGCGATGTTTTTTCTCTGCGTAAATATTTTCTGCAGAATATATGTATCTCTCTATCTCATCAAGTAAAAGAAAGACTAAGAGAAGAATTTGTTTAATTACACTCTGTTTCTACCCTTTTAATGATCTTCATGTTTTCTTCTAAAGTTAAGCACATGAATTCTTAGCTGCTCCTCTGCTTGATGGACCTTTACTCTTTTCTTCTCATCCATTCCACTTGATTCCATTAGATCCAATGGTCTTGTTTTCTTTCCCTATGGATAATATCTTATTATGCCTAAGATAGATCCTTGATTTGACATATAGATCCCATGGCCCAATGGAAAGCACAACTCTCAATCTCTCAAATATTACAAACTTCAAAATTCAAAATCTGAAACCATTAGCTAGCCTAATATCCTATTTCAAACAAATATAAATCTGACAGAGAGATCCCTCTCCGAGTCTTGGATGGATAGATCCGAGACTCGAAGTAGTTTTGATGTTGCCTTTATGAGTTCCTCCATAGCCTTGGGCAAATTACAGAGTGCTAACATAATGGCAACCATATTGGGGAACTTTCTCCAGTAGTGCACTTCAAGTTCCATATCTGATGTAACACACCCACTATGGCATAGTAAGATTTTATCTTTTCCTCAAGGGACAGAATCCCCGAAGTCCTACGGGGGCCTAGCACAGGCTAGTTCTTCCCTTTTCACCTCCCTGTGATCGTGGTTTAGGACCACAGGCCAAACAAGCCAGGCGCCTTTTCGTGTTTTGCAACTCAGCAATACAAGTGAGTAAAATCTTAAAGGTAGAATGGCGAGGGGGCTTCGGAATGAAACCCTGGCCATAGATCTGGGCACGTAGATTCTGTCCGTCCAGATCTACCCACCGCTTAACGACAAAGCACTAGCTCCCTTTATTTAGTCCCTATCTCGATAGGACCACATACATGCCTAAATGCAAGTGCCTTTCACAACTCGCGACCTCGCGAGTTGTGAGTCGAAGACCCTCGAATTTTCTTTACCAATCGCCGATACCCAAGATTTTGATATGGTATGGCCCCTCCTTATTAGTGCTCTCCATGCGTGACCATTGGCTAGGGCTAACTACTAGCCTTACTCAAAACTTGCAAGTTTGCGAGTTGAAAGGTTGAACCTCTGGGCCCTTCTTTTACAAAACCCCAAGACGCGAAAGTCACAGAAGGTTTGACTCCTTTCGGGCTTCTCGAAACTCACAACTTCGCGACTTGAGTTGTTGGGCCTTTGTGCTCCTTTATTACGAGAACCTGAAGTATGAGAAGTCAACAGGATGTTGACTCTCATTTCAAACGACACATGTCCACCACCTGTCACCACTTATACCTCTCTCTGGGGATCTTGTCATCACACCACTTGTCAACCACATGGGTCCCACCAAGTGGACATGCCACGTGTTGCACAATCTCTCGCAAATCGCAAGATCGAGACTTCTACACTAAAAAATGATTGCCCTCAACCTACGAGACCTCGATATGTGATATGGTGAGGAGGTCTTGACTCAATGGTTGCACCTACTTCTCTCTATTCGGGACTTTGAGACTCCAAGGGTTTTGTCTTCCACCTCCAAACTCATGAACCCTCAATACGTGATGTATCGAGATGTCATATCCCACGACTTTCCTTCCTCTTTGATCAATGACCCAGATCACATCGCGATCTCGTGACTCAGGACTTCATGACTCCAAGAGTCTGGTCTTCCACCTCCAAACTCACGAATCCCTGATACACGAAATGGTCAGATCCCAGGTCTATCCTTCCTCTTTGATCAATGGCCCAGATCACATCGCGATCTCACAACTCAGGAATTTGTTACTCCAAGAGTCTAGTCTTCCACCTCCAAACTCATGAATGCCCGATACACAAAATGGTCAGATCCCATGGCTGTCCTTCTTCTTTGATCAACGACCAAGATCACATCGCGATCTCGCGACTCGAGACTTCATGACTCCAAGAGTCTAGTCTTCCACCTCCAAACTCACGAATCCTCGATACGCGAAATGGTCAGATCCCACGACTGTCCTTCCTCTTTGATCAAAGGCCCAGATCACATCATGATCTCGCGACTCGGGACTTTGTGACTCTAAGAGTCTGATCTTCCACCTCCAAACTCATGAATCCTTGATATGTGAAATGGTCAGATCTCTGCCACCTGTCCTCCAACATGGACGGTCCCGATGTCTTCATGACTTTCAGGATGTGGTCGAGTTCACTCTCCTGCCTAAGTAAAGGTTAATATCGACGACTTATAGAGCTCCGATGGGTCCCTGGGATCTACGGTCCAAGATACCATCGCTATTTGCGAAGGCTAAAAGGGCAAGGTGTTAATGCCTACACTCCTTCTCTAGATCTGTCGGTGTTGACAGGCTTGGGGTATTCTCGAAAGGATTCCGAATGTTCATTTACCAAGAAATAGGGTATTTTATTTCTATATTTGAACTCGCTATCCCTTCTGAGCTTGAATCACGAAGTTCAAACTCTCGGAGCTTCAGGATCCCATGACCTCGAGACCTTAGAAAGATACTCTTTCTTGCATAAGGGTTCCAAACCTGGATTGCATGAACCCTCAGATGGTTCTTGGGAAATTATCCCTGATCTTAATAGAGTCTCTAGTAAGGTTTAATACGGTTACAAGGTTTATGGGGTAATTCTCAGGAAAGAGTACTCTCAAGGGGCCTTCCCAGAATATTATGAGAAACTAGGCAAATAAGACGATTCTCGGTGGAGTGAACTCATGTCCCAGAATTAATCATTTGTGCAGAAAAAAACTATGGCATGTAAGCATACACAAGCATCCATTCTATCAAATCAAATGTTAGGTAAACACTTCTATTTCAGAACTATTTACAAGCACATAAAACTGAAAATGCAATTATGGCATTAACTTCAAATAACACTTATCATAAATAACACCAGAGGTGATGCAACTACTGAGAGGGGTGCTCATTTCCACCCAACCATAGGCTCAACGATTCCGAAGGAATTTACCACTAGCCACCCCCGAGCTGAGACCACGATGCTGCGAGACTGTGTCTCTGTTTTCCAGTGACCGAGAATGAGGGTTACTCTCCCCCTTCTCTGCTATCACTCACTTTGTATTTTTCCAGAGTTCTCTTCCTTCCCTCGCGTCTGTCCCTTCTCGCTTATCCCTCACGCCTTTTCCTCTTGCGAGGTTACGTGTGGCGTGATTTCCCTCGAACTGGTCAGGTTTGACGGCTCTACGGATGGGCGGTTCACCCCCCCATCCCTCATTACTCATGAGGATCCATTTACCTACCAATCCTGGCGAGTCATTTAATTCAGGACCAACGAACCGCTCTTGGTTCTCCGGGCCACTGAAGTCCAAATATGATATTCGTTTCGGTGGAAGTTAACGCCACCTTTCCAGGTGCCTTCCAACACCTTTCTTCAACCATCGTGGTCTCTTTTTCATCATATCCCCTCTCAACAGTCCTGCACTATATATATATTATTCACATTCATCGACCTTTTCACAAGGTCCATTCACATCACACATTCACATTTTTGAGTTTGCCACAGTTCTTGGCCAGTATAGTTATTTTTACAAACTAGGGGAAATAGGGTGTTACAATTCCCTCCCCCTTAAAGGAACATCGTCCTCAATGTTCTTATCTATCAACATGACATGCATGTACAGAAGTAAACAAAATCGGACATGCATGTCTCATGGCATCCACCATTTCCCATGTAGCCTCATCTGGGCCAAAATGTCTCCATTGCACCTTGACCTGTGCAATGGTTTGGTTCCGGAGCGGGGTTTCCTTTATGTCCATTATGCACTAAGGTTCTAGTAGAAATTCTCCCTCTGGTTCCACCTGAATCACAGACCAGTCAATTATATGATTAGCATCATGTACATATTTCTTCAATAATGAAACATGGAAAACATTATGTTCTTTTACTGTGGGAGGAAGTGCTAGCCTATAAGCTATAGGTCCCACTCTATATAGAACCTCAAAGGGTCCACAATATCGAGGTGCCAACTTGGCACAAGCTCCCATTTTCAGGGAACTCTTCTTGGGCCTAACTCTGAGATATACATGATCTCCCACTTTGAACTCTCTTGGAGTTCTCTTTTGGTTGGCATAACTTTTCTGTCGGTTCTAAGTGACCTTGAGGTTTTGTTTTATCTGAGTCACCTGCTGTTCCATTTCTTTCAACATGTCAGGTCCAAAAGAAATCCTGTTTATGGGATTACTCCAGCTGACTGGAGTGTTACACAGCCTACCATAGAGGACTTCGAAGGGACTCATCTTTAAGGATGCTTGGTAGCCGTTGTTGTAGGCGAATTCTACTAGTGGCAGGTAGTCTTCCCACTTCTTGGGTTGATGCATTACATGCATCCTTAACATCTCTTCTAGTAT
>WSFP011558822.1:0-11092 GCA_009831015.1 Picea engelmannii
GTTAGTATCAAGTCTTGGATTCAGTTTTGAGCACACATCCTTTAGTTTAGTGATTGCGCGAGGATTGTGCATCAAAGAAATAAATCACACATTTTATAGTGTAGCACACATTTGTGTGAGTGTGTGAGGATGGTGCACCAAAGGAAGAGTGCACACATCCTAGAGTTTTGCGCACACCAAATTAAGCGCACAGTTTTGAGGCGAGAGAGCCTTTGTATATATGTTGTGTTTTAAGGCTGATGAGCCTGGATGCAAAAAGGCTAGTGCGCTTGTATTGTAAATATAATCACCCTCAATATTGTCAATATAAATACATCACTGTGCGCAGACTCAACTCAGAAGAAAATGAGATGGGGGGCTAAAATCCATGGAAAGGGAAGAAGAGGGAGCTTAAGTCCAAGGAATATTTTATTAATATTTCCAAAAGTTTAATTTATGGAGATGTATTTATCCTAAGTTCCCAAGGGTAGGGAATTAGTCATGAAGTGGATAAAACTAATTTTGAAGGTGACAAGTGTCGAGTTGAAGACATGCAATATATATTGTTGGCCTTAGAGTAATTCAGGGAGATCACTCATTCCATAATCATTCATACAGATTTCCTATACGAAGGAATACATATTTTTCTATAAATTGTTACCATTGCTTAACCTTGTTCTTAGGAAGGCTTGTTTACTGTCGAAGAGGCAGTTTGTCATGTCTGTGGGAATTCTCTCTAGGTGAGATTTTGTTGGGAATTATTCCCTGGTGCGTTGGGAATTAGATACAATGCTATGAGACTTCCTATTCATTCTATTGTTGAATCCCCGAAAGGGAAGTGGGGAAGCTGAAATATTGTTGAACAAAGAAGGGGAACACTTCTTGGGGTGGGACATACATGTGGGGAATGAGGGACTGTAGGCTAGTTGTAGTAGTCGACACCTTGGACCAAGTCTTGTGTTGAATATCAAACCATAGCTTAGTGGTAGGAACCCTTTTACCTGTGGAGTTTAAGCCCCAGCTTGGGGGTGACCTGTCACTGAAATATTATGAGCGACAAAGTTTATGGTTGTGAGGAACCACTGAGTCCTGCACACAGTTGGTGAATTTTCATAAGAGATAAGTATCATTTACAAGCTTGTTTAATTACTATGTTCTCTAATGATATATTTTAATTGGGTCTATCTCACTATATGAATTTGCATCTGCATATTGTGGTTAACTCTTTGTAGTGTTACTGCTTGTGTGTGTGTGTGTGTGTGTGTGTGTGTGTGTGTGTCTTACTACTGTATACTGTGACATATGTGGGCATGATAGTTATAAGTGTTTTCTGTTAGCTACATGTATGATCAATCTTTATATATTGTTTCACATTAGAAGTATGACAATTATTAAGTATTCATGTAAGTTAAACTATGTGGTATGATTAGAAGATACCAATGCATGGTATGATTCTCCGAGTGCATACTGAAGCAGTCCACGCACACAAAGGTGATAGAATCTGTGTGTGACATCGGATCAATTGCGCGCATAGTAGTATTAGGTGTGCAGAGTGTTTGTGCACACAACAATATATTTATGTGTGCTATGAAGGGCTAAAGCGCACAATAGTTTCGTGACATTTTTTCCACTGTTATAATTGTATTAAAACAAGTATACTCGTAGAGCGAGACTCAACACGGATATGGGCGCAGTACCTTAAGGTTGTGTGCAATTAATCTGGTCTACTTGTAACATGGAGCATTATAAGTAGTATCCGTGCACTAAGAATTTTGAAGTAGCACTGTCCAGTAGTGAGATTGAGCTGCTAGAAAGAATATCCTAGAGACATAAGTTTAGATGTGTGATGCGGTTCAACTTGGGAGACTGGGGACGTTACACTCAATCTATCCTTGTTGGTGGCAAGGTCAAATATTTATGTTCCAAAATCAAGTCTCATTGTTGTGGATGTACCATATGCCTATGGAATGATTCAAACATAAATTGATCCCATGAAATGCGTGGCTATGGATGTAATGGTGGGAGTCATATGATGGTTCTTTATAGAAACACCATGACAAGGATTTCAAGAGAATATAAACATAACAAACTTATACAACCTATAAAGCTTCAACAACAACTTGATTTCATATCTATAGTGGATTCTAGATTGGGGACTTATATCATATTAGATCCAAAGGAAGATTTAAAGAATTCACATCTTTCCAATTACTGTAATTTTTGAGATGTTTGGAAGATGTATATTGATGGCATGCGATCAACAACAACTTGATTCCATATCTATAGTGGATTGTAGTTTGGGAACTTATATCATATTAGATCCCAAGGAAGATTTAAAGAATTCACAACTTTCCAATGACTTTGATTTTGGAGATGTTTGGAAGATGTATATTGATGGCATGAGATCTAATATTACCCTCGAAAAAAGGGAATTGGAACACTTATTATATACATTCCCCACTCCCCCAAGTTGACCGATCCCAAAAGAGAATTTTGAATGTGACATGCTCTTCATATTGACCTTTTAGGCATGGGGAGAGTGTACAAACTTGACCACTTATCAAAGTGAATCAAATGAGTAGGGCTCTTATCGAATGAAATTAAAGGGATTTTATTCTAAGTTTTGTGGCCCACACCTATGTAGAGTGGATCATTTAGCACCTGCAACCATTAGGTTAAAATCCCCATGCTCTACCGATATGGTGTTGATACCATGGATTAAGATAGTGTTTGAAGCATGAGCCATATTTGAGTCCCATACACGTGAGGTTATTCCATTTTCATATGTATTGCATTTTAATTGCACAAATGACACAACAAATAAGAGACATTGATCTTGGTCTTACATCAAGATCATGATATGAAAATCTAGGATTTGAGACTAGAGAGTTATGTGATATTCTCAGTTGGTGGTAACTAGGGGAGAACAAAATATGTTAATAGAAATCCCAACTTGAGAGTGTATGCACTCAAAGCATGGGAGTTTATTGAGGGATTCTTGTCATTTTTTATAGTATACATTCATAAGAATTGAATTCAAGAGGTGTACTCCCTTGCTTCGTCGACAATGTTATTCTATTCACATCCTAATATCCCAAGATGTGTTTCAAGTTGAGGTAATATTCAAAACTTATATTCCCAATAATTCCCACAATTGATAAGTTTTTTTTATGATGATGAGTAGGTTCTAAGATTTATGCAAGCCGTGGAGGAATATGAATTTGGGAAGGATCTCTCTCAAGTTGCACAATATATCAAACAAGAGACCCATAGATATGAGAAATATTGAGGTTGTGAGATATTGCCATTGGGCTAAAATACTATCCCTAAGGGGTTAATATCATGTGAATCAATGTTCAAATGGGCTGATTCATTTAGGAATATGAAACACATGGATGGATCATTTTCTTAGAATACGTAGGAAATTATGGTGATACACATGAAGACTGAGAATAATATTAAAAAATGAATTATTACACTACACTGAAAAATAGAAGCATTGTTTCATTGAGTTGTTTCAAGAATATGAACATGTCTTTGCTTGGACCTATGAAAATCTATAAAAAATTGGCATGAATATTATACAACAAATCAATAAAATTATGTCTTTGTTGTGAGATATTGCCATTAGAATAAAATACTATCCCTAAGGGGTTAATATCATGGTAATCAATGTTCAAATGGGATGATTAATTTAGGAATATGAAACGCATGGATGATATCTTACAATATGCAGGAAATTATGGTGATACACATGGAGACTGAGAATACTTATAAAAAAATGAAATTGGGATTACACTACATTGGAAAAGAGAAACAGTGTTTCATTGAGTTGTTTTAAGAATATGAACATGCATTTTCTTGGACCTATTTCAATCTAAAAAATTATGGCGTGAAGATTATCCAACACACCATCCCTATCAAGATGGATTTTGGACTAGTGAGAAAGAGATAGAGACAAATGAATCCTACATGGGAGACAATGATTAGAAGGGAAATATAATAAATTCTAAGCATTGGGATTATAGTTCTAATTATAAATTCCACATGGGTGGAGAATCTAATCCTTGTTAGGGAAAATAATGGTGCGGATAGGTTGTGTTGATTTTAGAAATTTGAATAAGGTATTTTTTAAGGACGACTATGCTTTACCTTATATGGACAAGTTGTTGCAGTAAGTTACAAGTTCAATGACAACATCACTGTTAAGTGGTTTCTCTAAGTATAATCAAGTGTTAGTGGTGGAAGAAGAGATAAAACAAAAATCATTACACCATGGGGAACATTCACATATTTTAGAATTCTCTTTGAATTGAAAAATGTAGGAAATGCATTTCAAAGGACGATGGGACATGATTTTGAAGACATAATGGTGAAGGGTGTGGCAACATAATAGGATGATATTATTGTATATTCAAAGGAATGAGATGTGCATTTTGAGCACCTTAGACAAGTACTGGAAAAATGTAGAAAGTTTAGGATCTCTCTAAATCTCAAGAATAAAGTTTTGGTGTCACAAATGATAGGCTTTAAACATATTGCATTGAATGAGGGAGTTTATGTGAATCTCAAAAGAGTGAAATCTATTTGTGAAGAGTAGGCACCCACAACAAAAAGGTTGTTTAGATTTTCTTTGGAAAAATAAATTTTGTGAGGAGTTATTTAATTTTATTTTTAATTTTAACGATGAAATGCACATCCCGAGGAAACCCATCAGGCACTTCCCCTTAATATGAGGATAGTACCTAGGGTAAATCGATTGGTTGTATTTTTGGAAACCTAACCTGGCGGGGACATTGAATGGGTCCATAATATCCATAGAGGTATCCATCTTGGGCACTTGATCATGTTACCCACTGCTTGTAATTCACAACACTCAACTACTCAAGCTAACCCACCAAGCTAAATTTTTCAAGGAGATTTGTACCTAGTTATGGTTCAATTCTTAAGCCAAGCAATCCATGTAATGTCCCTAATATGAAATCCTTTGTAATTGTACATATAGGCTGGTGATCCGTTGGTACCAATTTTAAATGTAAATGTACATATAGGCTGATGAGCCGTTAGTACCAAGTTTTGGTTTTGCGTGCACCTATGCAGTGCATGAGAATTGTTATTAAAGAAAGGGTGCAAACATTTCATAGTGATGCACGCACTTGGGTAAGTTCGTGTGGTTGCACATCAAAGGAAGGGTGCACACATTTCACAGTGTTGCATGCACTTGAGTAAGTGCGTGGGGATTACCTAACAGTGCGTATCGAGCCGAGTTATGTGTGTGTGTGTGTGTGAGAGAGAGAGAGAGAGAGAGAGAGAGAGGATGGTGAGTTGGGACACACATAGGCTAGTATGCCTATCTATGTAAAAGTAATCACACTCAAATTATTAATATTATCACATCGTTGCATGTAGATCGATCAGACGAAAAGAGATGGGGGGATAACTCCACCGGAAAATGGAAAAGGGGGGACTTAAGTCCTAGGGAATATTTCATTAATATTTTTGAAAAGCATATTTTATGGATATTTATTTATCCTAAGTTCTCGAGGGATGGGAATGGGTCACCAAGTGGCTAAAGATACTTTTGAAGGTGACAAGTGTCCAGTTTAAGGCATGTAATATATATTGTCGACCTTAGTGTATTTCAAGAGGAGAACTCATTCGAGGAATTAGTCCCTCATTTTCTCATGTGCAGAGGGGGTCGAACCATCTGAGAAGGACGACTATTACCTTATTTGTAGAGAAAATCTTGTAAGTGTTTTTTGTATTGCAACTAGAGTTTTTCTATTGAAGAGGTGGGTTTTCAGGCTCGTGAGCACTCTCTCTAGGTGAGAAATTTTCTTCCGGAGAGGCGGTTTGTCAGGCTCATGAGAATTCTCTCCAGGTGAGAGTTTTGTTGGGAATTGTTCCTTGGTGTGTTGGGCATTAGTTGTAGGGGTCTGAGACTTCCTGTCCGACCTATTGCTGGAACCCTGAAAGGGAAGTGGGGCAGTCGGGCGATTGTTGAGAAGAGAAGGGGCACACTTCCTTGGGTGTGACAGGGGCGTGGGGAATGAGAGACCGTACACTAGTTGCAGTAGTGACACCTTGGACTGAGAAATTTTGTTGATTATCATACCTTAGCTTGGAATTAGGAACCCTTTTTCCCTAGTGGAGTTAAGCCCCAGCTTGGGGGTGACCTGTTGCTGAAAGTATATGAGCAACATAGTCTATGGTTGGGAGGAATGTCTGGGTTCTGTGTGTAGTCGATGACTTTTCATAAAAGATAAGTGTATTTATGTGCTTGTCTCATTTATTGTATGCTTAATTATCTGTGTTTAATATGGGTTTAATTATTGTATGTTGTTGCATATAAGTAATTGTTGTTATTATGTATTATGTTGCTTGTACATGTAAGTGTGGTGCAGATAGACAATATTTGTAGTCATGCATGAGTATGACAATTGTTGTTAGTTTTCCTGTAAGTAAACCTTATGGTATTGGTTATAAGTCTCTAAGACGAGGTTAGAATGGATGTGTGTGAGGGAAATACTCTGTGTGCACCAGAGGTTGGATTTACTTGTGCACACATGGAAGCAGTTTGTGCGCACAAGGAGAACAAAATTGGCATGTGATGCCAAAATGGTTGTGCATGCAATAGTCATCTCATGTTCAATACGCGCGCAATAAAGCAATGTTCTCAGTATGCTTGGATGTGCAATTGTATTGTGTTACTTCCGTTGTTTTAAGTTGTGTTCAAAGAGGAAAGTTTGTGTGGTGTGACTCAACTTGGGGTTGAGCACGTTACATCACGTATTATTGTGCAGGCTTATGCTATAGAGTAGAATTTGCGCACTGGATTTTGGAGTAGAATTGCTTAGTAGTAGGTTGGGTAAGGTTACATTGTGGTATTAGAGCATTTTGGTAACGAAGATGTTATATTTTGGTATCAAAGTAGTTTGGTAACTGGGATGTTACAATGCATTGTTAAAGAAGGATACATATTTTGAATGTATAAAGGAGGAAAAATAGGGTTTCAACAACGTTAAGCCAACTATTTTTCAATGATTGTTTTGATCATCCCCAATATGGAGGGATATTTCATCATATTTATTTTTTTGCTTCTGAGGATACCCTAGTTGTTGTGCTAATGTAGGGGATGAGGAAAAAATAGAGTTACCTATAACCTTTATGACCACAATTTTGAAAGACCATGAATTTAGATACACCCTAGTAAAAAAAAACGCTTTTGCTTTGGTGTGATTTGTAACTCCTTTTAGTCCCTACATCCTTGAAACTCATACCATTGCTTGTGTCTCCATGCCATCAGTAAAAATGATGTTTATTTAGCATACATTGAGTGGAAGATGGGATAGTTATCTAACCAAATTTGAGGAGCATGATTTTGAGATTAAGTTGCTCAAGGCAATTTGAGGGCCATGGTTTAGCAAAGCTTACCATATGAGTAAAAGTCTGTGATGTTAGAGGATGGACAAAGTTTAAATATTTCAAATGACATACCATCCTCTTCAACACTCTCACTACATACTTGGTATCAAAGTATTACTTAAATTATGGGAAAATCCTTGATAACATGACCAACGAACAAATATTGAGTTCTCAAGATGAAAATCATCATGTATGTTCTTATTTCAAATGTGTTATCCAAAAGGAATTATGATTGATCACTCCTTAGGTGTTTGAATCCATAAAATGTGGAAAGAGTTCTATAGGATATGCATGAGTATGTATGTGGGGGGGATTTCTCTCCACTGGTTACAACACATAAAGTTATTAGATTTGGTTTTATTGTCCTACCTTGTTTTTTGATGCTCATAAACTGGTTAAAACATGTATTGTATGCCAAAGTTTCTTTTCAAGAAGAGAAACGAGAGTTACAATGAATTTTACATCATATTCTTGTTGATATTCCTTTTGTTGAATGAGGACTCAATGTAATAGGGTCAATAGCTCCCAAGTCTAGTAGGGGACATTGATACGTGGTGACAATAATTGATTATTTAACCAAATAGATAGAAGTTTTTTCCTCATGCTAACACCATTTGCAAAAAATATTGAGTTCCTTGAGGTAATCATATTATCAAGATTTGGTGTTTAGAAAATTTTATAACAAATAATGGATCTATTTTTGTTTCGAAGGAATTCATAAAATGTTGTGGAAAGTGTGGGATCGTCTCTAGCGAGTCCTCAATTTTGACCGTAAGGTAGCATGCTAGAAAAGTGCACAAACAAAAACTTTGTTTGGATTTGGAAGAAAATAATAGATGAGAGTTAGAGAGATTAATGCCTCAAACTTACTCAAGCACTCTAGGCAACTAGATTAACCTTGAACACAAGCATACAAAAGTATCTTTTTTACTCTCGTATATGGAAAGGATGGTGTAATGTTGATGTAATTGGAGACCAATTATTTAGCATTAGCCATTAGGGTATTAGGATAAGAAGATGTATCATGGATGTTGATTAGATATTGCCAAATTTAGTTTTTGGAGGAAGAAAGGGGAAAGACGGTCAAAGTGTTGCAGAAGGATCAAGACAAAAGTAAAATAAGTTTTGATCATAGAAAAAAATTGATGCATTTTTAGGAAGTGTAGTTGGTATTGATGTGGGATAAATCCCATGAAAGGACCTCAATGCATAAGAAGTTTTACTGCTTATGGTTAGGCTGTTATGAAATTGACATGAATACTTATGACAATTATTTCATGTGAAAGAAGATGGATGGCACACAAATGAGGTTATCAATTAATTTTCATCATCTCAAGATTTTGTTTGTATATACAAAAATCACAAGTCTTCATAGTCTTAGTGTTAAGTTTTGAGTTTACTATGTTTCATCCTTAAGTCTCTAAAGGTTTTCTATCATCAAAATAGTTTGTTGTTTTAGTTTTTTATATTTTCAATTAAAGGGCCTTTGAAATTTTAAATTTGAAGTCTTAGGGTAGGCCCCCATTCTAGTATTTACCAACTAAGGGTATTTTGTCCATAGTTGAAGCCACTTGTTAAACAAACTTTTTGTAAATTCTTAAGATAACTAACTTTTTCATAGTTTTCTAGGTTTATGAGATTATAATCATTTTGAAAAGGTTTATGCAAATCCTTTAAGTGGAGATTGACTCTGCAAGTTTGGAGCATTTGTAACTAAATTTGTAAGTTCTCCATTTTTCTCATCAAGCTTGTATAGTTCTTAAATTGATGTGTAGAGTCATGTATATCAGATGGTCTATGTGTAGAGTCATGGATATCACATGGTCTGAGTGAGAATAAATCTTAGTAGTTTAAGTCATTTTCCATTTTGCTTTTATACAAGGATGGTTTTTGAGTTCATAGCTTGTACATTATATTTTGTTCTAAGATTTGAACCCACTATGATTAGTTATGAGTCTTTTGTAAGTTCTTGAATATTCCTTCATGATGTTATCCACTTATTTTATGCATTTTCTATACATATGTGTGAGGTTTGTTTTTAACTTACATTTTTAACTCCCCCTAGCTTGTGTGTATGCATGTCCCATTATATGAGCCATATCTCATATGGGTGGAAGAGGAGAAAGATATTTTCTCTATACATTACTCCCACCCCCATATGGTGGGATCTGTTATATAGGGATCCTTCCATGCAAGAGGGAGTTCACAAGAACAAGTCTTGCATGTAAGAGGGAGTTCACAAGAATGAGTCTTCATTCCCAATGCCCTTGCATGCATGGTAGGTCCTGTTATCCCCATTTTGTGGATAACTAAGGAGATTATGTCTCGAGGCCCTCAAGTTGCATGTATGGAGTGTCGAGAGACTACATAACCAACAATACCCTTTTGCACAGATGGGAAGCCCACTCACCACTACAGATGGCATCCACCACATCAGTTGGTTTCTGGGGCAGTGGGCCTTGCTCCATGAGGTACAAGTCAATATTATGGTGAGCATCATTTCAATATTTAAGCTATTTGATTATGCTTTATCTTAGATTTCTATAGATTTCATGATATATTCTTGGATATTATGCCTTTTTCCCTGCTTCACCTTGGTGGTTGACATTGTGACCTAGTAAGTGGTCTTCCTTGGGGATGGTTTTTCTACTGGGAACTCCCTTAATGATCCATCATACCATTCCTGATAACACTTACCACTTTCCATCAGTATTCCCCTCCATTTCCTTATCTCTTGGGATTTTAGTGTGTATTGACCCAAGAGGGGGTTGTCCCTCATTCTATGGGAAGAAGGAGATGAAGGTCCAGAGGGGTTGATGTTGGGTAAAATATAAAATCCTTGTATAAACCTTCTAGATGCTTTGCCTAGAGATCACCCAAGAAAGCAATGAAACACTTATCTTTGAGTAAAGGGGACCCACAATATAATAAAGAATGATTTAAAAGGTTAGTTGAAGGATAAGAGGTCTCATCACGAGTCGACCTATCATGTCCATGAATTTCTAGTGGTATGACATTATCATCATCTGGTCACCAAACTAGGGAAATGCCTCTCAGTTGCATGGTTGGGATAAAGGGGGTCTCATCACAAGTTGCATGGCTGGGAGAAAGGGAGTCTCATCACGAGCCAACCTTCTCATTTCCACTAGGTGTTTGTGGGTGACATTTCCATCATATGGTCACCACGACAGGGCAATGAACTTCAACCTCTCCTTGTGCTATATTGAAAGAAAATACAAAGAAAGAAATATAAAAGACAATTGATGGACTTGGAAAAAGTGCATTGCGGAGAAAGGTACCACACATCCTCTACAAAGGCACCCATGAATGAGACACTACGACCCCTTGTATTTCATGATCACTATGCCCATTGAGTCTTGACCCCAAACACTTCATACAATTTACATGGCTTAGAGAGGTATCTCTTGGAAACTCTCCTTGATCTAGGGAAAGATCTACCCAATAGGACACCTCGTCAACCCTCCCATATTCAAGCATGACAAGTCACATAATGTCTTTGAGCAATTAATTGTTTAATATACTGATCTTTGATGCACATGCTTAGATGACTTATTTATTGATTGGATTCACTTATAATGGTGTTATGACTTGATATCCTTGGAGGGCGTGCTCATTTGTCATTGTAGGACCTAGTTGGTGGACAATTTTGGGAGAACAAGCCTAGCTT
>WSFP011558828.1:0-11091 GCA_009831015.1 Picea engelmannii
ACCTAACCCTAGGAGATGAAGCGCCAAAAGTCATGTGGGCCCCGTTTGGGTAAGTTAGTACATCAACTTCCTGGGGTCGTAACTTTTGCATACGATCTCCGTTTTAGGCGTGTGATAGCTCGTTGGAAAGGTATCGTCGAGGATATTCATTTTGGGGGCTCAATCATGCCTTCGGATATCATTGAGCACCTCGATTCTCAAAAAACCTTCATTTAGGCCCTCAAAAAGGCCCCGAAAGTTAAACCTGCTAAAAATAGTAAATTGCCAAAATTGCCAGAAAACTGTTTTGAGCCAGTCGGAAAAGGTGGGTGGCCACCGATATCCACCTGGATCAAAGTTCCCTTGCCCAATCTGGCTTTCTCTTGTGAGAGATCATCATATGGGGAGGTTCTTGAGATTATATCATGTCATGATCTTATGGAATCTCATCATCATGGGTAACTGTAACTTCCTTCATAGGTTTTGCAACTCTGGGAGCTACAGGTTCTTCTTCATATACTTCTTCAAGATGACATTTCATTTATCTTTTGAGTTCTTCATCTTCATCAAAGGTTACATCTATGTTGATATCAATATGATGGTAACATGGTATGTAATTTTTGAAGGCCTCAGAGACCTCACAGTATCCAAAAAATATTCCCTTCTTTCTTGAGGGATCCAACTTAGTTCTTATTTCTTTTAGAATGTGTACAAACACTGGACATCCAAATATATTGATATGGCTTACTTCTGGCTTCTTTCCAGATAAAATTTCTTAGGGGGTTTTGAATCTAAGTGCATTATGGGATAATTTGTTTTGGACATAAAATGTTGTTCTTGCTTCTTCAGCCCATAAGTGCATTGGAAGATCTTGATCGTGGATCATGGTCTTCACTACTTCCATTATTGTTCTATTCTTTCTTTCTACTACACCATTCTGTTGAGGATTATAGGGAGTGGTGAGCTCCCTGTTAATCTATACATCTTTACAAAAACTTCCAAATTCTTTTGAGGTGTATTCTCCTCCATTATCTGACTTGAGTATCTTGATTTTTATTTCGAAGAGATTTTCTATCAAGGCTTTGAATTCCTTGAACTTTCTAAGTACTTCATCTTTTGATTTCAAGAAATAAACCCAAGTCTTGCGAGAATAATCATCAATAAATGGCACATAGTATACATACCCACTTAGAGAGGTTGATGACATTGGGCCGCATACATCTGAGTGGATAAGCTCCAAGATTCCTTTTGCTTTACTGTCTCTCTTTGGGAAAGGATTCTTTATGTTCTTTCCTTGTGTGCATCCCTTGCAAGCACCTTCATGGTAACCTTGAATTTTGGTAAACCTGTAACTACCTTGCTCACATATGGTAAGGCTTTGTAGTTGATGCGAGATAGTCTTCTATGCCAAAGTTCACATGGAATCTCATTGGAGTGAGTCAAATTTGCACCTGAGAGAACTTTTAACTTATACAGACCACCTTCTTTTGTTGCAATAACAATTGCATCTTCTATGGTTTTTCCTTTAGGAAACATAAGAACTTCTCCATATATGAATGCAACCTCGAATCCATTCTTATCTAAAGTTGAGATATAAAGTAGGTTCTTTGTCAAACTTGGAACATACAATACATCCTTCATCTTCATCGAAGTTCCTGAATCTAGTTTGTAAGTGGATTCTCCCATTCCTTTGATAGGGTATTGATAGTCATCTCCAATTGAGACTTTCTGGGGAAAGTCCTTTTCTGTAAGGCCAGAGAGAATGTATCTCTGACTTGTCATGTGATTAGAAGCACCATTATCTATGAGCCAAGTATCCTCTCCAGGTGTCACAGATCCTGAGAGGGCATAGACTAAAACATAGTCTTCAATCTTTTCTTTAGTCATGTTTGTAGGTGGCTCATCATCTTCAACTACATGGGCATGATGTATTTCGTTATTTATCTTCTTGTATTCTTCCCTTCTAGAAGGACAATTCTTAGCAATGTGTCCCATCTTATCACAATGATCACATTGATAAGATGAGAAATCTATTTCTCTTCTTTGTACCTTCTGATATTTATGGATTCTCCTTGGAGGGTGAGATTGTTTATGAAAGTGTGTGAATCGCTTTAGGGAGTGAGATTCCTTATGAAGATGGGTCTCCTTTTGGAAATGAGACCTTTTCTTTCCTCCTTTAGTATGAGCAGTTAAGGCATGATCTTCATCCCTTAATAGTACTGTTTCTCGGTTTTCCACTCTTGCTTCTTCTTGAACACATTCTTCCCATAAGATATCAAAATGGAGTTTTTGTTTTCTTGCATAGATGGTTTGGATGAAGGCATCCCAAGGTCTTGTGAGACCATTAAGAGCTCTCATTATAAGTTCATATTCATCTAGGTTGTCTCCAATTACTTCTAATTGTTCTTTGAATTGATAAACCCTAGAGAAATAGGCATGGACTATTTCTCCCTTCTACATATTTGTACTCTTGAGTTGGGTTCTCAAGTTAATCTTCCAGTTGATGTTCTTTCCTTCATATATTCTGGTTAGGGAATCAAACATTTATTTTGGAGTATTCTTAGAAGACACTTGAGGTATCAAATGATCTTTAATGGAATCCGCAATGATCCTTTTGGCCCTAACCATATCCTTCTTGTACTTTGCTTTGGCTGCTTCTTCTTTGGGTTCTGGTACATTTTCTTTTATGAATTTTTCTAGGCCATTCTCTTCAAGAATGAGTCCAATTCTGTACTTTCAGGAACATAAGTTTTCCATGCCTTCTAACTTATCAACAAGCTTAGTTCTTGCAAACATCTTGACCCGGAGATGAGAAAATGACCAAAAGATGAAAGTGATCAGAAAGTGATTCTGAACTTACTAAGAGATGCACTCGGCTGAGGTGAGTAGGTTGGAGATGTTAGACTTAATTTTTTTTTGAGTTTTACCCCTTGAAACTTGACCTACGAAAATGTGGACTGGTACTTCTGGTATTGGTTCTGGTTTCTTGTTTTTCTAGTTTTCTGGTTTTCTGGTACGAGACAAAACTAGTGTTTGACTTTTTGGAGGCTATGGCCACTGAAAAGGTGCGCTCAAGCTGCCAAAGAGTTCTCTAGGCTAGGGTGCACTTCCCTATATGGTTTTTAGTCATAAATTCCCTTCCAATAAAAATCCCTAATTTTCTTGTATGACAACAATGACGTTTTTGGTTACCCAGTGAAAGGTTCTCTCTTCAGTTTAGCTCTGATACCATGTTAAGTTTTAATTCTTTTCATAGATAATAACACAAATAGGATCACAGAGAGAAACACAATCACAAGGTACACATCATTTTATCCTGGGAAACCCTCATGGGGGAGAAAACCCAACAAACACTTCCTTAATATAGATTGCCAACACAATGCCAAGATAAAGACCAAAACACTAAAGATAATCCAACATTGAGCATGCACCTCTCTCTCCTCCTTCTTGTAACTACAACTACCTCCAAAAGATGCGCATTAGATGAGTGACTGAGTAAGTTAATAAGTGAGCACCATCCTCTCTTATTTATAGTGGCTGGAAGGTGCTAGGGTTATGTTTCTTCACCAAACTGGGCCAACTTCTTCAACTAGTGGTTAAAACCACTTTAATTATCCCTAGGGGCCGACTTTAAAAAAAACACCATATAACTATGGTTTGACCAATCCACAAAAGAGGATTTGGTCTTATACAAAGCCTGACATGATCAATTGACAAAAAACGATTTGATTTATAAGAAAATAACTCAATTATAAATAGAACATTCTTCACAGTTACAATATTTCAACACTGCAAACATTTAGTATATTCAAATGTTATAATGTCTTTTTGGTTAGTTTGGTTATGGGAATCTATACACTTTATTCATCTGCCAATGATTATTTATAGTTATTTATGTGATTAATTTAAATTATGAAATTCTCCATTTCTAAATAAATATAATTACTTAATGTAAGCTTAATTATTCAAATTAAATGAACAAAATATTATAGATAGTGTAAATTTAATTATTCAAATTAAATGAACAAAAGGTTATGAATATTGTATATTTATCTATTTTGACTTTATAATCACTTTCAAATGCAAAAATAAACATATAAGACTATGTTAAATACATGATAGAGAAGTTTTGACTTTATAATTACTTTCAAATGCAAAAACAAACATGTAAGACTATGTTAAATACATGATAGAGAAGTTGCCATAGAAATTGGATTGCGAGTATCTCACCTTTTATATCTTATCCAATTGGTAAAGTGGAATGGCGTGCTAGCTATATTCATTTGAGTTTTATTGATAACTCGGAATAGAGTGCTAGTTGGACCAACAAACTCATAGAATACTTGTAGAGTATTTTAAAGTATGTTTTATTTACTTAAATGATTTTAAAAATGATATTTATAAACTTGTGGAATATATTATATTTTAGGTATTTAATATATAACTCATATTATATTATTAATACTTATCTCATGAAATATATTATATTTTAAATACTTAAATATATAATTCATATTATATTATTAATACCTATCATAGTTTGTATTGTAATGTTAAATTAAAGGTAGCATGTATAATATGAAAATGATGTATATGATATTATATAGTGGTTTAAAATCTAGTAATTAATTTTACAATTAATTTAATGGTTGAACGAAATATAAGATGTTATTTAGTTAACATAACAATGATATACTTGATTTTACAATTAATTTAATTATTGAAAAACAAATTTATAATTAATTTAATTATGATATAATTAATTTTACAATTAATTTAATCGTTTACCTAAATACAAGATATTATTTAGTTAACGTGACAATGATATGTGATATATCATTTGGTTGTTTTAGAATTTCAATTATTACATTTACACATGAATATTTAATTTTTGTGCCCCCAATATATATATATATATATATATAATTAATTTCACAATTAATTTAATGGTTGATAGAAGTATAAGATATTATTTAGTTAACATTATGTGATATATCATTTGGTTGTTTTGGTTGACAGAAGTATATTTATATTATTTAGTTAACATGACAATGATATGTGATATATCATTTGGTTGTTTTGGAATTTTAATTATTACATTTGGCATATGAATATTTAATTTATTTTGTTAAAGTATATATATAGTTGTTTGAAATGGCTTAATCATATTATGCTATTTTTAGTTGTAAATTTAGTGAAATCACTATTTGATAGTTTAACATTAGGATGAGTGTTAAGGATTTGGTGATGTTAGATTAGTAATTAGCCATATTGGAGTTGGAGTTAGTGGGCCTTGCTCCAACTTCCATGCTAGATTAGAATATTTATTTGTTTAAATGTTCTAGTACAAAAATATCTATTTTTGGCATGGAACCAACACAACTAATATCACCATCTTGCCTAAGAGTGCAACATAGATTCAAGTAGATTATATTCATTCATCAACATACATAAGGAATTGTAACATAATACATCATCGCCATATAAAATAAAGATTTTTTTTTTTTTTTTAAATGGGGTTCTCATTCCATTAATATTCAACATGAACTAGTACATCTCTTATTAGCCGATTAGGACCATAACCATATACAATGCCTTATACATGACATAACCAATATTAACCCCAAAAAACTTTAGAATAATTGCGACCTCATGATAGTAACAACATTCAACAATGCACAACAACCCAATGACAAAAATCCCACTAATACCCACAACATAACCAACTAATATACAATAAGGCAACCGACCCACATGCCTAAACCTTTACATTATCTAGTTTGGTGCCTAAGGGAAGGAAGGCACATTCAAACTATGGAAGGACACTAACCTTGTTCTAGTTATAGCATGATGGACTCAATGCTATCTTTTTTTTTCATGGGCCACGTGTCTTTATCCTTTCACCACTTCATCTTGATCACTTGGAAGCATGTTTTCTATTTTGGTTATGGTATCCATTCAACACAAAGGCTCCTTAATTTTTCTATCGATCTTTTCTCCATGTGGAGTGAATTTCATTTTTTTGTTCTAGGTCCACACATTTATGTCTCTTCCTGTTGCTACAATGTGACTATCTCCAAAATTCAAATGAGGGCCCCAACACTATTTATTTCTTGGCTTGTTCACAGAACAAAAAAATCTATGTCCAACATATAATGATAGAACCATGACTTTAGGTGAGGTAAATGTGTCAACTACGTGATCCTAGAACTTTTGGATCCATTTCTTTTTCAAGCACATATTTTTCTCAAAACAAAACTCAAATATCTAAACATTGGTTTATGAAAATGTGGTATATTTGGGTCTTCCCAATCCATATGCATATGAAAGTAGGGGTTCTCTTCCCTACCAATGGAATTCTCCAACACTGTATAACTAAGGAACCCATGTAGGAATATTTTGAATAATCTCTATAAATTCCAACATATGGGCACTTTGTTTCATTTCTCTTTTCTCTCTTATATAGTATTGAGATAATGATTTCTTGAGCATATATGATACATTGATATCAATTAGAAAAATGCAGGTGCAAGTTTTTTCATTTGAACTGAGAAAAAATAATAATTCTAGGACATCAGTTTCCACCCACACATAAACATAGCAAGTCACATCAACAACAACAAGCTCACAAAAGAGAGGTTGAAGAGAGATAATTTTGATTAATGTGTTCCATAATGAATAGGGATAACAACAATGACAAACAAAGCTTGAGCCATTTTTCTTAGAATCCCTTGTCACACTAGTCTCCTTTCGATTAGTAGATATGTCCAATATTTTTGCAGCAACCTTAGGGAATTTATGATTCTCTTCCTCTTCCACCTTAGATATTTTTCTTACTTCTCTTCACATGGAATAGTGCATAGTTATACACAATGATTTCAAGGATTTTGTAGATTTCAACCACTTTTTTTTTAGAGACTCACTAAGAACTATAGAAATTGTTATCACAAGCTTTTAAATATTCACAAATCACAGCTCTAGTGGTTCTCTTATCTTTGACCTATGCGCAATATTGTAATAAATTTTCTGCATGAACATGAAGGTCAACTATTGTACTCAGCCAAATAGATCCATCCATTATTTTTTCTATTACAATGTATAGTTCTACTTCATCCATGTCAGGCAATGGTCTAAAAAAATAGAGCCACATTGTTTGTTTTATTTTGAACAATGTCATCTTTCTTGATTCTCTTAGGCAAGCATGCCAACGAACCATTTTTATATAAATTTCCAACACTATCCACCATTTTTTCCATAAATCATCTGACATCAAGAGAAGAATCATCTTATCTTTCAGGTCCTCCTTGCTTGAAACATCAAAAACATTTGTACATTTTAGGGGATACCCTTCGGATAATTTTCCATGCCTTTTTGCAAAAAACGATTTTCCATTTTCTAATTTTTGTGAAAAAAGATTCTCCCAAGTTCTATAGGTTAAAAATATTTTACTCTAAGATAAAAATTTATACAAACTATATAAAATTCTTAGAAATTGGAATATTTTTACATATATATTTCCAAAATGTTTATTGATATCATCATAAGGATTAGTAAAATCCGCTAAGGTGTTAGGGTCCTAACCTCCCTAACTCCTCAAGTATATAGAATAATATGTTTTCTATGTAATAAAGGCCAACATTAGTAAATAAGGATTATGCAATAATGTGAACAAGTCTAATGTAAGAAGACTTAATAGAAGGTTCCACTTCTAGAAATATCCTCCTCTAGAATATTCTCTAGAAGATTAAAATAGTATAAATAGGAGTAGAAAGCATGGAAAAGTTTTCTTGAGAATCATTTTGTACTTGAGCTCCTCTCTACTGGAGGTTTCCCCCTCAAAGAGGCAAGGGAACTTGGCTATCGATATTAGAAAGGTATCATTTCTAGAATCAATTGTGCCATTGTGCTCTATATTTTTCTCTTTCTACTGATAATTGTTATAGCAATTTTGTTTCTACTTTTCATAATGCCATATGATATATTGCAAGTGGTATTAGATCACTTTCCATCATAGAATTTTTAGACAATTTTTTTTTAGGTTAGAGATGTGTACTTCCAACATATTTAAAGCATAGTGATGTGTCATTCAGCAGGTAAAACTGCGGTTGGAGAGGACTACATGTAAGAAATACAGATGGTCTCCTGGGTTACTCAAAACACACTATTTCACCTAGCTGGAAACCACTGTAACCCTTATTGGTATCCATTTGAGTAGTATTGCATTAGACATCACATGTACATGGCCATTTTCTCCCACGTACCCTTGGGTATATAGGGAGTCCCATAGGTATATTCAAACCAATTGTAGATCAACCAATCGACCTCCTTCCCACTATAGTGGAACCGAGAATAACACTAGGGAAGACTACTCTCGTGTACCTAGGTTATCAGGTAGTATGACTAAGGGTGCAATCAAGCATCCTTAGTTGGTGCTCTAAGATATTAGGTCAAGTACTATTTTTATACCCCGCAGGTATATCATAAAACTATAGCACAAGGAAAACCCTTGTTTGTAGGAACCCTTAAAAACCTAACACTTGCTACCAAAATAGAACAAAGCAGAAACAAAGGGTAAATTTTGCAGTGAAAACCTACCTCCTGCTTCTAGGTTGCGAAATTGATACACAATTTTAACTATTAAATATTTGGGCATTTAATCACTGTAGTATTATTCATATAAGAGTATAACTCCGCAGGAGTAAAAAAAATGTATAGTGGTCTCCCTGACACCTTTATTTAGAACCTATCCCACTACATTCCTCTCTTCTCCCTGATCGTAGTGGTACCCATCACTTATAATATTTTTTTTCCATGGATGCACCCACCCTTCCCAACTCTCTTATTTGGGACCTATTGCATTGAATTCCTCTCTTTTTACTAATTGCACTGCTACCTATCACTTATAATCCTTTTCTTTTATATGGACCCACCCACCCTCTTCGACACCCTTATTTGGGACCTACTCCATTGGATTCCTCTCTTTGCACTGATCACAATGGTACCCCTCACCCATAACCCCTTTTTGTGTGGATCCACCAGCCCACTTTTTTCCTGCTTACCTCCAAAATGGCCCACACCTGCAACCAAGAAGTTGAAAACCACATCCTTTCCTTGCAAAATGACAACACCAAAAAAATGACTGACATCAAGAATATCAATTTTGAAGTTGCTTCCCTCAATTCCAAAGTTTAGACCCTCAATGCCTGATTTGGTTCTCTCTTTGCCAAGGTGAAAAACAAATTCACACAGATAAAGATTGGATGATCCAATTCCAGGTCCCTACCTCCTCCAACGAAGATTCACACCTAGAATGAATTAATTCCTCCCATACAACTAATGGCCTTTCATTCAAATCCCCTTCATTGTGAACTTCGTCTTCCCAAAGTTGAGGTGAATACATTTGATGGATTAGATCTCACAGGCTAGGTCACTCAAATGGAACATTATTTCTCCTTGCATGGAATTACTGATGATTTGACCAAATTTCGTATCGGTGTCCTTTATTTGGATCCTTAGTGATGGAAATGGTGTAAAAATTCATGCCGAGGGTATATTTCTTGGACCTAGTTTTTTGCAGACCTTTATGAATGCTTTGACACCGACACACATCATTTGGGTTGTTTGACCAAGCTTAAAGAGTTTGGTATAGTGGAAGAATATATCACCGCTTTTTAGCAATTGGATTTCCGAACGAACCAAATATCTGACACCTTCTTCTGGGAATGCTTTATTAGTGGCCTGAAGGATGACATCATAGCCCATGTCCTAATGGCTTGCCCCTAGACTTAACTTGAATCTACTCACCACTCCAAGGAAGCAAAATAATTATTCTCTTACCAAAATAGAAAACCATCCTTTATTCATCATTCCTGACCCATAAATACAACCCCTCCTTCCACTCCTCTCAAGGTCCACAAATTAACTAGGGAAGAAATGGATGAATGCCAACTTAAGCATCTTTGTTGTAGCTATGATGAAAAATATTTTTCAGGAAACAAGTGTAAGAAGAAAAATATTTTTATGTCCATTTCCATGGATGTTTCTGAATAAGATGTCGATGTTTCCCATTATGAATATCTACCCCAGGAACATGATCATACACCACCCTCTGATCCACTTGAAGCCGAACTGCTTACCTCGTTGAATTCCCTCATTGGTGTCTCTGCTCCCCAAACCTTATATTTGTATGGTTACATCAATCATGGGAAAGTTATTACCCTAGTTGATAGTAGCATCACCCATAATTTTATTCATCTCCACATTTTCCAAGAGACCATGTGCTATATCCATGTAGTCAACAATTTTCAAATCATCATTGGTAATGGTGAATCCATGAAATGTGGGGGGAGATGTGAATATGCGTTCATGCAAATTGGTCAGCACCACTGCAAATCTCATATGTTTTCTATTGACATGGGTATTTTCAACATTGTGCTCGCTTCTAAATGGTTACACACACTAGACCTCATCACCATGGATTTTAAGGAATTAACCATGAAATTCCAACATGATGGACAACAATATTAGTTCCAAGGCATCACTACATGCTCCCCAGATATCATCATTTCCCACTTAATGGAAATAATACTAAAAAAAGGTCATTATGGTATTATTGCATAACTCCATACCATTCAAGTAGTTGAGACCCCCTCACCTATTGTTCATCCTAAAATCTAGTCTCTCCTCTCCAAACATCAATTTATTTTTGATAATCCATAGGTACTTCCCTTTTCCGGTGATGCCCATGATCATTTCATCCCCCTTTTCCTTGGAAATCTTCCTCTCAATGTTTTCCCTTATCTTCACCTATTTTCCCCAAAAAATGAAATTGAGAAATTTTTTAGGAATTGCTCGTGATAGGTGTTATCCATCATAGTACCAACCCTTATTATTCTTGTGTCATTATGGTACTCAATAAATAAGTCACATGGTGCATGCGACCTATTATTTGTGCCCTCAAAAAAATTACCATCAAAGATAAATTCTCCATTCCTATCATTGATGACCTTTTGGATGAATTGAGTGGTTCTTAGTACTTTACCAAAATTGATCTATGTTTTGGATACCACCAAATACATATGAAACATGCCGATATTCAAAAAACTTCCTTTC
>WSFP011558840.1:0-11091 GCA_009831015.1 Picea engelmannii
TCCGTGCCCATTAGAGTTCGATCCTTCGACTCCTAGGTTAACATCCTTTCCTTCCCGTTCGTCTTCCATTTCAGGGGTAATCTGCACTCTTCCCCACTCCATACTCGGCGTTGATTAACTGGAGTTCTGGCCTTCGTTGAACTTTGCACACGCACCGTGCAATTGAATTCGAAATTTGTCAGGCCTTTAAACTTCATGAACAATCCACAACATTTATAACTAATACGAACAAGAACGAAAGACATTTCAACTTCACAAAGTTTTCTGAGCTGTCTAGCTCTGTAATTTCTGGGACTTCGAAACTTCGGAATCTCGGTCCATGAAGATCCAACAGTTAAATATACGAAACCCAAGTCACCCTTTTCGCAACTCGCGATCTCGCGAGTTCGTGAGTCGAAAACCTTCAACTCATTCCTCTAAACGCTAATACCCGAGATGCGACAAGGTATGGCTCTCTCCTCGCTAGGGTCTCCTACGCATGACCGTAGTCTAGGTCTAAGTCTAAGTGTTAGCACTCTTCGCTACTCGCACCTTCGTGAGTTGTGGCGTCCAACCCTGGCACGTCCCTTTCATGAAACCCCGAGAAGCGATGTTGACTTTTCTCCTCTCGTTCTTGCTACTTCGCGACTTCGCGAGTTTCAATGTCGAGCTCCCGAGCTCTTATCTTGCGAATCCCCGAGACGCGAGAAATCAACGGAGTGTTGACTCCCTTCTCTAGGCGACGCGTGTCTGTCTATCTATCATGCGGGCCCCACCTTATGGCTCTGCCACATGTCCACACGAGCCTCGACTCTCGGCACTTCGCGACTTCTACAGTCGAAAGTGACCCCTCTCAACCTCCGAACCCCCGAATGTGCGATATGCAATGGGGTTCCTGCTCCAATGGTCCTCCCTTGACCTGGATCCAACGATTGTCTTCGCTCCTCGTGACTTCGCGACTTCGCGACTTGGAGCACCCAACTCTTGGGCCCTCACCCTGCGAACTTCCGCGTTCACGAGACCCGAATCCTGGATCTCTTCGGCACTTCGCCGACTCCGCGATTGCTGCCACCTGTCCTCCTCAGATGGACGGTTGGGATTCTCTCGCGACTTCGCCACTTGCGAAGTCGAAGGGCTTCCTTCTCTGACCTTCGATGTCTGAATCCCCGATAGAGAAGATCTTGTGACGCGTGTCCTCCCAATCGGACGGCTCAGATTTCCTTGGGACTTCGCGTATCGTGATTTCCACACTCCGGTGCCATTTCCAAAGGAATTTTTGATCCTTACGCACATTTTTTTTTTACCAGATCCGACGGTCACGAAGGCTCGCCTTCCCTCTCGAACAGATCCTAAGGTTCTAACACCATGGTGTAGAGACCTGTCTCCCCGTGGCCATAAACTACACCAGCTGCGGTTTCATAGCACCGCTATACCTCCTGAGCTTAATAAAAACTCGTCAAGTGTCTCCTTGACGCTTTAGAGCAAACCAAGGTTCGAAATTGGTCCTCCCGACTCAATTTCCCCTCGCATTCTCAGTCCAAAGACCGCTCCACTGGCCCATCTAGGTTCAGTGTCGAAACTTCGCTCTGATACCATCTTGTAGTGTACCTTTTTGCTTACCCGGAGCTTATAACTCACAATATAACAATCGGTATACACTTACGTTTGATTTACATAACACATACAGTCCAGTATATATATACACCACATGCATTTAAACAATTAAACACACTCAATACAGAGTATTCATATGAATTATTGCCATAATTAACAATCATTTGCACTTCTTACTAATTCATATACACAGTGGAAAACAAGATAATATATACAACACAGTCATGCCAAAATGTGATAAGAACATAGTTAAACACTTATCTTGTAACGGTGGTGAAATCCACCAACCAAGTGCAGGCCTTCCACGAACCTCCCAGCCTTAGACCACACTGCTCATCAGCTCAACAGTGGGTCACCCCTGAGCTGGGACCGAGCTCCACCCCCAGGGCAAGGAATCCTAGACTAGGCTGAGGTTACAGGGAAAACAACACTTAGAATCTGGAAGGATTCTTTCCAGGATGCCATCTTACGCCTACTACTTCCAGACCCTCATTCCCCACATGCCTGTTCCGCCCGAGAGTATACACCTTCACAAGCACAGTCCATCGGTGCTAACCTCCCTTTTCTGGGTCTCGGCAACAGGCCGGATCAGGAAGTCTCAGAACCTGAAGCTGGTGCTGGACACTCTCTGGAAGAAACCTCTTCCAACAGCCTCCACCTCCCTCACGTAGAGAGAAGTCACACACAGGCTCAATCACCACCTGCACTGGGCAACAATTCACGCGCAACCCATCTCTGCATGACCACCACAGTCAGCGGGGAATACAGACTCAGACCTCTCAGAACAAGCTCAACAATGGCAGCCAGGTCTCACGGTGTTAATTTTTCGCAGGCAATTCCACAGACTCCCTCTACCCCTGACCGAATGGGCGTTTCCCCTCCGCCCTGCCCAGGATAGACTCGCGCTCTGGTGTGGGGAATGCGTGACAGACAATCCACGCAAGGGTCAACGCAGGTTCGGATGGTTCAGAGTATGTACGAGGGTTTTTCTGCAAGAGTCAGACTCCTTCCCTTCTGGCAGTCCGTGAGTCCCATGGAGGAGGAAACCCCCAACACGGCTCATCTCAGACTTTTATTGCATGGTCAGGGTTGACACTTGTCACCCATGTGACTACACACGTTCCTGCAATGTGCGTGCCTCCCGCCATCTGGAAATCACATGTCCTTCTAAAAAGGACTTAGGTTAAAACATATAATGCACTTCTCTTTTGGAATAATATTAAAATATTATTTCCAAGGCTTAAGCCCCCTAGGCTCAATACTTAGCCCCTCTCCCACCTTCTAGCCCCTAATTCCTTGTCCATTCTGTGGATGCTCAGTCCCCCTTCACTCATTCATCGTGGTCGGTCTGCACATGACGGTGTTTGTATTTTATTAATCATTCTGCATACATACAAGTACAACAATAGGCTCCCTGACCTCACAGACACATAAGCCTACCAGCTTATACAAAACTTGGCTCACCAACCTATAAAACATAATTACAATTTCTTTTAAAACATGTTTTACAATGGGGTTCGACCTTGGGGACACTACACCTTACAGTTGATTTGACGAAGTGTACATTGGAAACATCGAACAAGTTGGCATCTACCACAGCCTAAAGATTTCCCAATTCCTTTTGACAAGCTTCTAAGTAATTCCTCCGATTTTCAAAACTAAAGCGACTTTAAAAACCCAATCAAAGCAACAACGAATGTGAACCCATTATAACTAACCTTGGCCGAGAGTTGATAAATGAGGCGACGCTCCTAACCTCCTCGTCCCATTTGGTATTTATTTAGCAATAGAAACAAACAATAAGCATAAAACTCAAATATAAGCGCTCAGCGCTAAGAAACCCCACGATATATTGCCTATATCAGGTTTGGCTGCTTTATATAGAAACAGCGTTCACTCACAAACACATCGGGATACAGACAAATCTTGTATTTTCAGTCTCTTCATGCAAATTAATTCATGCAGCAGCATCATTTGAAATAAAAGCTCGACACAAGTCAAGTGCAGGATCAATGGGGTCTGGGAAAGCTGGAAAGACTTCACAAAAGACACGGAGCGGATCTGTACTAACACCGTCTTCAATGGAGGTCGATGGAGGCACCGCGCCTCCTACAGATCAAATAAACCCTAAATACTCAGTCAATGGTTGGTATTATCTGCTGCTTCATCATCAGGTCCCAATTTTTTCAGCTACACCTTTCACAGCCCTAGTTTTTTAATTTGTTGTCTTGTATTTAACAGTTCTGCAAGTTGTGAAGACTGCACAAGCTCAACATGGTTTGCGCCACAGTGATTACACTCGCTACAGGTATGTAGTAATAATGCACTTTGTAATTTGTCTCAATTTCCCCAAATTTGAGCTCCCCACCAAATAAAATCGGTAAAAGAAATAGCTCAAATAATCGAGTGTCGTGACAGAGTCTTATCATACTCGATCATACTTTTAATAATTCGATGGGAAGCAAATATGTAGGCGAGTATTTTCCTCTGTTTGAGAAAGATTGAGACAGCCCAAGTACTGGAAATTTTCCTCTTGGAAGTTTTTATATCGCATTAAAAACTTTATCTTCTAGTCTTTTGCAATCTTATTTATTTTGGGAATTGCTCATTAAACTTCTATTTTTTCTTCTTAAAAATAAAATCTGGTTTAAAAACATCTTTGTCGTGAGGAAAAAGCCGTGGGAACCCCAAAGGATACTTCCCCAAATTCGTGGATGGCATCCCTACTAAACCATTTGGCATAGATTAGTGCGCCTCACCTAGGGGATTCGAACCGGTCACCTGCTGGCACGGAAGTGGCATGGAACTAGCTGAATGCACAGCAATATTCGCGACAACCAGTTAAGCCCTTGGGCTGGTAAAAAAACATTTATATGAATAGAGATAGAAACACAATAAAAAACTGTCTAGTTCCCAGATAGCAGCAAAATGGGAGCCAATTTTAGCATAAATAAAACAAAATTGAATCCATAGTTCCAGCTAAGCATAAACTTAGGTTCAATTCGTAACTCTTTCCATTATTTAAAATAAAAGATATATGTATTGTGTTGAGGTCCCCATTACATAACAGCATCACATCCTAAAGCATCCATCAACATTCCCTTAAACGAAACAACATCAACAAGACAGCCTTCTTAACAGCATATATCTATCTCTTTCCCTATTACATATCGATCATTCTTGGAAGGGAGATTTCCTCAACCCCATCTCGAGAGGATGAAGCTATAAGAGAGCCTGGAGTTCTGGTCCATGCCTGCTTGGAGAGTCTGTCTGCTTCCTGGTTGTGTTCTCTGTATATGTAATGAAAATGTATAGACCAAAAACTGAATATCAAATCTGTTGGTTGTTGTAAACTTTCATGAAGCTCCATGCTTCTTTGCTCCCTTGAACCTGTTATCCATTCCACCACCAACTTTGAATTTCCATATATATTTATTTCACTGATCCTGTTAAGTAAGGCTAAGGTCATCAGAATGCAAGCTGCCTTGATCTTTGCTTGATTGTTTGTGCTTGGACCCAGCCCACACTCAAAAGAAAATTTATGGCTTTCCGAAATATGAATGATGCCTCCTGCACCACTATCTTTGGAGTTTTGATTTGCTGCTCCAAGCCTCCATAAAAGAACCCATAAGGAAGGTAACTATTTATCTCAAGGACTCCCACAGCGCACTGCTGCTTTTGTTTTGACTTTTCTCATGACTATTGTAGGCTCCTTTCAGTTTGTAAAAGGTAAACACAGGAGTTACAGCCTTGTCTTGAAAGAGCCAGCGTTCCTAGTAAGCCATATAGCCCAAAGCCCGAAAGCTTGTAGTGATTGATGGTCCTTTATTACCTATTGTCATCCAGCCAAGCTTCCAGAGCCTCCTCTCCAGAGTTGCCTTTCCACTTGCCCTTGCCTCCGGTGATGCTCTTAACTGTTGACCAGACTTCCTTAGAGAAGTGACATGTGAGAAATAATTTTTTGATGCTCACCGAGATTTCTTTACACATGATATAATAACCGGGCCCTTGTCCCGTGTGAGTACGGTGTTGCATAGAATGAGCCACCAGAATATCCATGTTTTAAAGGAACCTGCAGTTTCCATATGAGTTTCGATTTCTATTGTTCATCTTTGATTCCTTGACTTGCTATTGCTACTGTGTATCCCTCTTTTACCTTATATTTACCTCCCAACTTATTTGCCGCCCATACCAATCTTGCTGATCTCTCGGTCTTATGGATGCCCTTTGTGGTGATTCTTTGTAGTGTTCCCATTCACCTCACCTGCTAGCTCATTCTGGAGACCTAGCTGATCTGCACTTTTCCATCCCGTTGCCCACCAACTTTCAACCTAGGTTATGTTAACCCTAGATTTTCATCCTTGAAAATCTTGAGGGTTAAGAGCCAACATGCACTATTTTGGCTGGCATTCTAAGATTCTCCCAGAGTTTAGCACTTGTGTTGAGTCAGAGATTGGTTCCCATCAGAGACATGTTCATGATCGGTACATGGTTGTTTTTGTTTCAGAGTTAGAGCTAGCTTGGTTTCCTATGCATTTGAGAGAGATGTTTACATATAACAGGTGTCTCTACTTTTTAGGAGACATGGTTTGAGATACTCAGTTGACATTTTTGAGCAATTTTGAGCAGTTTTGAGTATACAAGATTTATCCTCGCATGATTCTAGGCCCGATGACACTTTTCTGCACGACATGCGAGAACTTTCTATTTTTAGCAAGTTGAGCTTTAGGCTTCAGATGAAATTTTGAGTGTGCAGTATTGATCCTTGAGTCATGTTGAGTCTTTTGGACCTTTTCCAAGTGACATGCATGATATGTCTATATTTAGTAGGTGGAGCACTAGGGCTTGCATGTCGATTTTGATCGCATATCTAGATTCCTCTCGAAAAATAAAATCCGATGAGTATGATACCATTGACATGCAATCACATTCTATTTTTAACAATGTCTATTTTTAGATAGTTGACATGTGGCGGTGTTCTAGTCATCCTAATCATTTTGACAATTTCCTAAAGGAGTCGGACCCTATTTTTAGCAATTTCTATAAATAGCAGGGGTGACGGTCTCTGGAAGTGACAAGTGGCAAGGTCAAATCCCGACATGTGGCAGATTTTCAGTGTGATGTGGCATCTACATGACATCAAGTAGAGGGGTGCATTTTCTAAGGAAGAAGAAATAAAGTCAACGAAGAATTAGATAAAATGAAATGAGGCCCATAGGATCAGGTGGCACTCCTAGGGGATGATTTAGCCAATTAAGGCTAACTTTTCTCACTAACTTTTCCTCACTTAACATATCTTCACTTTCCATGCATTAATTTCCCAAAATTCCCCTTAAATTGCTTTTAAACGCTAATTTCCTGAAATTTAGGAAAATCCCTAAAAAATAGGGTGAATTCCTCTTCCTTGGCTAGTGCATGCATAGTTGGCGTGTGTTGACGTGTTTTAGTTAACTAAACAGTCAACTCACTCTTACCTTCACTTCACTTATCCTTTCCCTCACTTAACTCACTTTATCCCTCACTTCACTCACCATTATCTCAATTTACATGCATTAACTCCCTCTTATCCTCACACATGCGCCACTCCACTTAACTATCCCTCACACTCTCACATGTGTGATCGTTTGACTCACCATGCGCATACACTCTCACTCATAACTCATCCATGCGCATTACTCACTCACACTTATTCCCTCATGCACATTAATTCCTAAATTACTCATTCACACGTCCTCATCTTCTCCTCTTGGGAAGTGGGCCTTACTCTCTATATAATGGAGAGGTTTATTCCGTCCTCATCTTTTCCTCTTGGGAAGTGGGCCTTACTCTCTATATAATGGAGAGGTTTATTCATTATTACGGTCATATTTTGGCAGCAGCTAGTGCACTCTTCTCTTATTCTTCTCTCTCATTCTTTAGTCTAGTTACTCTATCTTTGAGCAAAGTGATCATTGCATCGGTTGTGGACTTGCCAATTGTGGCGCAACCAACCCTCTTGCAAGCCTATCAATAAACAAATTTTGTGTTTGTTTCCTAACCCTTTTTCTTGATGGTACTTTGTGAATTTTGCAATTAGATTAGTCACTTTCCTTACTATTCATTGTGATTTGTATTGATCTTTTGAGTAGTTTCTTTCTCTCTCTTTCTCTCTTTTATTTTGCTAACCCTGGAGGATCCCTCCAAGCAAACAAAACTATTTTTTCCCTACGTTTTGGACGGAATTAACACGCTGTCCAAGACGTTACAGCCGCTGTTTTTTGGTCTAATTTGCAGAAAATCAAACCTTAGGAAAATAACAAATCACCCTAGGGACTCCCCCCTGAGCCTAGCAAGAACCGACCCAAATGGAGAGGGGTCTAGCCTGTGACAATTTGGGGCTTTTCTTCTTTAATTAGCCAAGTTTTCATCGTTGTTTTATTAGGTATATCAACTCAATTGGAGGGTGGAAATTTGTGCTAACAAATTGGCGCAGTTGCTGGGGACTGCAAGCCTTGGTGACAATGACATCGGTGAGTTTTTATTTCATTGCTTTACTTTTAACTCACCTGGCGACTCCACAGGAGACATGGACGACTCCACAGGAGACTTACACAAGAAGATCTTTCTGTTTCCATTCTGTCAAAAGGTCTAGTTCCGAGCTTGAAGAAACCCTTTCTCGGAACAAGACTATTCCCTCATAAAGAACTCCTCTCGAAGTTGGTAGGCATATCTGAGTTCTTTGGTAAGTTCTTTTCGACAAGCACTATGGTGGGTGTATCTTCGACATCTTCATCTTTTGTTTTATTTCCATTTTGAGCTAGTAGTAGGGTAGCCGTTGTGCTTGTTTCTATTTGAGATTAAAAATATGGCCGCAACTATGAGACCACTAGTAAGGTGGAGATTTTATGCTTTTGACCCACTAAGTTTTGTTGCATTCCCAGATTATCATTATGACTTACCTGTACGTAAATGGCTTAAATACTTACCTTTGTTTGCAAGAGAAGTTTACTGAAAGATGGGTGAATAAGCTAGACAATTCTTCCTTAATTAATGCTTTTACTCATATTAAAAAGAATGTGGATGAAACAATCACTGATTTTAATGCTCACTTTTCTAAAATTTATTATAAATTTCCTATGACTATGAGGCCTAATGATGCCTGTGCTTTGATTTTTTATCTTGAGCCATTTGATGGCATTTTGGGTATTTTTTTCAGGAATAAAGAACCTCAAACTCTGGAGGCGGCCCAGGTTGCTACTTTTAAGTTGGAATGAGATTTTATGGCAGCCTACGGTTTCATTCCGATCACATGAATTTCAACTGTCGATGGTTAAAGCAGTGCGGGAAGTTCTTGTTTCTAAAGATGAACCACAACTTGCACCATGCCAGGTTCCCAGAGATAAGCAGGATAATCATGGCTCGGTTTTAGATGATCAAGAACCAATAACTGTACCACTTGAGCCATATGTAGAGTTCCAAGATGTAGGTGAAGATTTGAATACTCAGGAGCATTCATTGATTCCTTTCATTAGTGAAGATGAAAAATTTCAAGAGGAGGAACCACAGGTTAACCAAGTAGAAATGAGTCAACAAGAGGCTTCATCCTTGCCTATCACAACACTGGTTCAAGAACAACTGGATCAGATACCATTCTGGTAGGAAGAGCCACTTTAGGTTCAACCAGAGGATGATGTCCCTTACACTTTGCCTATGATTCTACATCCCAAGGTTGTTCTTCAGGATTATGAGATTGATCAGTGCTTGGATATCAGGGTTCATCATCACCCAGTTGAGCTCAGGATGGAGGTATTTCAACAGGTAGATTCCAAGAGTTTGGGTTCTCATGCATTCACGCTTGTTATTGTTGAAATGCTGTGTTCTAAATCCCAACCAACAACTTTCAGTCAACCAACTGTTGTCAGTTATGCCTTCAGTGGCAAGTACTTCAAGGCAACTTTGGGTCATATGAGATTTCATGATTGGTCCCCCTGGAAAGTTGACTTTGTTGACCATTCTCGTCAGACTAATCATTTGGCTATATGGTTACATTGGTCCTTTGAGTATGATGATTTAATCATGGCATCTTCGAGGTAAAACTTTTGGGTCTAGTGTAGTTGTCTCTCCTTTCAACATTGTCTCTTCACGTCTTTTCTTCTTGCTGATTTTTTGTAGTTTTTAGGACAACAATTTACTTTTTCCTTGAAGTGTCTTGTCCCTTCAGTTATTTGCTTTCCCTTTTGCTCGAGTGTCGTTGATTTTTGCCCAAATTATATCAGCATGTGGTCAAGTCTTGTGTGTCTTTCCTTTTATGAATAATGACTGTCTACTATTGCGATTCATGGGTCAAGATTTGAATGCCTATCTTTCACATGTCGAGCCTTTGTGTCTATCATTAGAGTAAGCTTGGATGGGAGTCCCATTTGTCATGTTTCCGAAGTATTGAGCCTTAGGGATGGGTAGTTTGAGGAGACATAGGAGAGTCTTCAGTCATCTTATGTCTTGTCTCCTCTTCTCTTATCATTAAGTCTTTTGTTTTGAGTCAGTCGTCCCCCCTCATACATCAATAGGGATATGGTACCTGGTTCTTTCTTCTTGATCTTCTTGAGTTATCACTTCGCGTTGAGGGAATAAAATTATTATTGCTCTTCTTTTCAGTAGGTCATCTTGTATCGACTTTGACACATTATCTACGGATGACCCATAAGTAGAGCGCCTTGGTCACCGTTAGCCTCATTGGCGGTTATCTCGCATCCAACAAGGTTGAGGATCATTGGGCCTTGATTGGATGATCCTTGTCATTGTTCAACTTCGAAACATCTTTCATAGTGACAGGTTGTGCTCGTACCTTAGGATCCATTGTCATTATTGGTGGTGTTCCTTCGCACTTGACAGGTGTTTTCATTATTGACATTTGATTTAGTGATTCTCTCCCTTGTGTCGATGTCAGTACATTTACCACAGGGAGGACTGTACATATTGGGTGGTAGCAGGTAGAGGATTTGGATGAGATCTCTTATGTTTCATTGATTCAGTGGGAGGTTTTATATTGACTTGACTCCATGGCCCATTGGATAGGCTTTGGTATCACAGGTCAGCTTACAAGATTTTCTTGATCCGTCTACACAACCTTCTTTTCCTCCACACAGTTACAAGGGTATTCTTGGTATACATTTTCTCTGTTTTCACAGAGCATCATTGGTATATCTTACAGAGTTCTCACAGAGCATCATTTCAATTTTACAGACACAAAGATTCATATGGTTCTCGACATCCCACTGGGGGATCACGCCCCCTTGAGTCGTCATTGTTAACCCCTAGATTTTCACCCTTGAAAGTCTTGAGTGTTAAGAGCCAACATGCACTATTTTAGCTGGCATTATGAGATTCTCCCAAAGTTTAGCACTGGTGTTGAGTTAAAGGTTGGTTCCCATTAGAGATAGATTCATGATCGGTACATGGTTGTTTTTGTTATAGAGTTAGAGCTAGCTTGGTTTCCTATGCATTTGAGAGAGATGTTTA
>WSFP011558861.1:0-11091 GCA_009831015.1 Picea engelmannii
GCTCAATCCATGCACCTAGCCCCAACCATTGTTGCATGTGTTAACACACATCTACAAGAAAGGACGCATTGATCACTAGCATGTCACTGGGTAGGACTTGAATCTTGGTGGGGGCTATATTAACTACTATTTTCATCCACTAGACAAGATAACTTTGTCAATCATTATAACTTCTTACTAAACTATGATAATAATTCACATATAATTGTGAATAAAAGCAATTATTTACACATACTTGTATCACACAACATAATTGCATGCACAGATTGTCATCTACAATGACCTAGATGCACTATTCTAGAGCTTTGGGTGGTATATCAACACCTCCTTTACTCTTGAGCATCTTCATGGAATCCATCAAAGTATCCATAAAAGAAAGAGACCAATTAGATATATGGCATTGATGTTTTTCATGGTTAGAAAAAAATGGAGGCAATAATGTTATTGCTAATTAATCTAAACTTTAAAAAAAGAACATTTATACTATTAGTGTTTTTTTTTAAGGTGAAATATGGTCAAATTGTTTTAGATTCTTCATGCATTATCATATGATTGAAAAAAAACTAAAAGCATTTATATTTATCAGTGCATGGTTAGAAATAAACTAACAACATGAATGTTGTCATTTGATTAAGCTAAACTAAAAAAATGAAAAAAGGGCAGTGGTTATAATCCCGATTCTTTTTTTCCAAGCATGTATAGACAAGGCCATGATGATATGGTGGTGTTTACTTGTGCTTCATGGGTTTGGTGGACCTTGATTTATTAGTGGATTGCTTGCATGGTCAACACAATGTAGAACACTTTGTCAAGGGTTTATAAAAGACCTTAGGTCTAGTGTTCAAGCCATATATAGAAAAGTAAACCTAGGCTCTCAATGAAGGGTTCATAAGGGGGTTAAGTTGAACCCTTAGTAGAGGTTTTGAAGTAGAAGGAATGAAAAACCCTCAATCAATGATTTATTAAACTCTCTATTGAGAGTTTGTATAGAGTCAAATTGAACCCTTGGTTGAGGGTTTATTTAATCCTCCGAGAACCCTCAATCCCTTCAACAAGGGTTTCTATTGACTAAACCACTCGATCGAAGATTTGAAAAGACCCTCTATCAAAGGTCCACATAACTTACTTTTTCCCGCAACTCTTGCCAAAAGTGGGATTGTCACAAATTCACCTTATTCTAAAGTTTAGCATTAGCAAATAGAATTAAAAGTGTAAAGCAGAAAGAAAGAAAAAAAATACTACAAAATAACAATAAACATAAGAACTTCAAGCTACATAGAAAACTTTTACATAACATGTATAAACTGTTTTAATAAAACAAGGCAAAGCACCTCACATTTTATGATATTTTCATTCACCCTAATTTTTTGAGAAGTAAATTATGTATATGATATACATATATAACTTTTCATATTATATAGTTTTCTTTACCTTGAAATATCACATATTATTATTAAAATTCATAATAAAAAATACGAATCAAGCCCATTAACCTTTATTAAAAAGAAAATAGGTTGGAAAAATATGACCATTAAATTATGAATCATATATGGAAATTCACATAGGCACAAAAAATAGCATACAAGAAAAGTCAAGATTTTAATGTTAAATAAACTAAATAAAAAAATCAAATGTCAAAGAGATTCCAGGACTTGCAAATCTGAGTGTGTACAGAGTTTCCTAGGTTATTGGAGAATAAATTTGCAGAGAGTGCTTTGTAAGGCGTGACAGTGAACCTCTCCCACCTATCAATGTCATTTGAACACTAACGATAATTTGAGAAACCGCCTGATTTTTCGTCAATTTTAAAACTCTTAGGTACAGCTGGACAAGCAAACATTATCCATAATATCCTCTACAGTACCTGATTTTTCTTGACCTTTTCGGATAGTATTTAACTAATTACAAAATTAAGAACTTCTTCTCATTCCAAATTATTAATTACTTTAATGTGCCGACCTGCACCAAACCAGGCATTTGATAGGAAAAACTGTCGAACCAACATCGAGAATTACAGATAGTTTAGTTTAGTATTTAATAAGCGATGAATGATGTGTAGATATGTATGCCAACACTGATGTAACAATGAAATCTGTTATCCAAGTAAAATAGTGATTGATCGTTATCCCGAAGAACCACAGGCCGGCACGCGATGTCACGCGCTTTCTGCACTGGATTTTATTCGAATTTTCACATTACAAAGCGCCCATTACATTGCCCACGGAATCCCAATTCAACTCTGTGTCCTATAGGTTTTGCTTTGCTGCATTGTGTTTCTATTCAATTTACCTACTGCAGATCAGTTGAGTTCAGTGCAAATCTTGGAAACAAGGAGCTTCTACCATATGTAAGTTTTTTATGACGTTGAAGAAAATATTGGGTTGTTAATAGTTCAAATGGTTTTATTAGAGGGATGATTATTCTTCCTATCAATTCCCTGCTTGATCAGTTTGCTTTGATATGTTATGCCAGAGCCCTGGCTCAACTGATTTGTGCTTTCCTTGATTCCTTAGAGATTTCTTCCAGTATAGAAAAAGAAGCAGTTATGGATTATCATTACCCAATTGTGGGTTTTCTAATTGTGGATCAGCATTGTCCTTTTGTTGGTTTGATGATGTCTGCATTTGTCCTAGATCTCGCAGGAAGTTTAGCTGTTTTAATGAAGTAACTTCCTGTTTCAATCCCAAGAATCTCTGATTATAACTTCATCCAATTTTGTCATCATCATATGCATAATTTCAGTTCATCGTTTTCTGCATGCAATAAAACCAGGGTCACTATTGGTCCGTTCCTGAATGTAAAATGACTTGTCTTACAGCAAAACCCGTGTCTTTAATTGTCAGGTATCTCGAATTTGTTGCATGTCTGGGATTTTCAATGGAAAAATGAGCTTTATGTTTCTGGCAGATCAAGAGTTGTAGAGACCTGTCAAGCTTTTATATTGGAATCCAGTCACTGTAAACTGATGGGAAATTTGAGGCTTGTTGGCATAGCATTGATTCTCAAAACGGTTTGAGATGAAAACGTCTTCGGTAACAGCAAGGGGGATTATTCAATTTCAACATTCTGTAAATAATGGGCCTGGAATACTCTCGTTACCATGAAACCTATCTATAGTGAGCTTCAACTTTTATTTGGATGACTAGGGAAAGTTCATGAATAGTAAAGAGATAAGGTTGATAAATCTCCCCATTTTCAAGTGTTCGAGCAGATAAGAGTCAGGTTTTTGTGAAAGCTGTTATAACCTGTGTTACCATGGCAGAGCCTTGCCTTGCTCAATTGAAAGAATCGTCTCAATACAATAGGCAAGTGGAACAGTCTCTTCTGTACAAGTTAAGAAGTGTTTCAGAGTTCCAGCCTGTGGTGAAAGAAAGCAATAGGATGGATGGTACTGGGATGCTCATGCGAAATTGCATTCAGAAGAAGGTTTTTACAGTAAAAGATGAATCACGCAGCATTGACTTTGGATGCCCCATTATTCCAGGTCTCCCTGATGATGTGGCTAAGCATTGTCTTGCACTTGTCCCCCGTGTGCATTTTCAGTCAATGGGGTCTGTTTGTCAGTCATGGAGGAAATTCATTCAGACCAGTGAGTTCTCTGTAGTAAGAAGACATGCTGGTACAATGGAAGAATGGCTTTATGTACTAACTGCAGATCCAAAGGGTAAAGGAACCCACTGGCAGGTTCTAAATCCTCTGCATGGTCAATGGCAGACTCTTCCTCCTATGCCTGGTCCTGCTAAGGCAGCGTTCGGGTTTGTTGTGATCGATGGTAGACTTCTGGTTATGGCAGGTTTAGTTGAACATGATGATGGCACTGCTACAGTTTCAGCAGATGTATACCAATGTGAGTCGGCCTTAAACAGGTTTGCTCCCATTGCTTTCTAAGTTGAATCTGAACTAGATGAAGTGTTATGTAAATCTCAAGAGAATACTGTGCCTCCTCTCTCAATGCCAAACCATGCATTGTTTGTCCTCTGCTTATATGCATTGCAGGCCTTTAACAGGCATTTGTCATAATAGCCAATCCTAACCCTGGGGACAGTTTCTCTATCTTTCCATACAGCTTGTATTCTTGAACACTAAACAATGGATTGAAAGTTATCTATCCTTATCTACCATTATTCTTTCAACAAACACTCTCACTCTTTGAATAGGGAGTCCATATCATGCTATGACCAAGGCACCTACATATTTCCAAAACAATTGCATAAATCAACCTGTTTGGAACCCCTTAACAATCTGATTAGGTTGTAGTGTTAAAACCTTGAACATCGTAGTCTGATTTGGCTTCATGCTGGTGATTGCAGATGGAGCATGCTTTCAAAGATGAAGGTGGCACGCTATAAATTTTCTTGTGCAGTGGTTAATGGCCTTGTCTATGCAGCTGGTGGGCATGGAACATGCGGAGAGAATCTTTCAAGTGTTGAAGTGTTCGACCCACAGAACAATAGGTGGAGTTTGATTGAGAGTCTAAGATGCCCCAGATGGGGTTGCTTTGCTTATAAGTTTGAAGGTAAGCTATATGTAATGTCTGGCAGATCAAGTTTCACAATTGGGTATTCAAGATCAATTGATGTTTATAGCCCTAAATGCCATACCTGGGATGAAATTAAAAGTGAATGTACTATGGTTACTGCTTGTGCTGTCTTGGAAGAGAAACTATTGTGAATGGAGTGGAAGAATGAAAGGAAATTGGCAATTTTTTATGCTTCAAGCAACTCATGGGAAAGGGTGCCTGTGCCCCTTGGAGGAAGCCTCAAAGTTGGATTTTGTTTTGGCAGCCTCAATGGAAAGTTGTTGCTCTTCTCTACCAAAATGGAACCCTATTACAAGACTCTGGTCTACGATCCTAATTGCTGTTCCTGGCTCGGAGTGGCAGACTACAGATATTAAACCATTGGGTGATTGCATATGTAGTGTCACAATCAGTGCTTAAACTAAGTTTAAGCCACTTGAAAATTCTAGGTTGAGTTAAATTGGTCACTAAGAAAATGGTTTTAATTGGGCATTTAAAGAAAGGTCATTGGGTATAGCTGTCCATAATATATAATTAATTCTGTTCTGATCTCTACACCTTTGGTGGGAACGGATGTTATATTCAATACACAATACTTCGTTTTTCTGGCGAGGTGTTCTTCTATTTTGAAGGAAATTTTTTAAGAATATCATTCAAATTTATTCCAAAATACATGATATGAACTTCTAAAAACAGTTATGCGAGTAGTTTAGGTTATGATGGCAAAACAGAGAATTGCTATTCATAACCATGAAGTTTATACTTCGATAATTCATTGGTTGGGTGGTGAGTAATGTATAATTAACTCATATTTTTATCAATCGTAAGAAAGTGTATAATTATTTGTATTGAGTATAACTGACAGTATAAATATGTAAGAGAGTTGACTATCAACTAATAAGGTATCACTTGTTGAGCACACGCTTATATGGAGAGGGGGGGTGAATCAGAATAAGACTGTCTTTTTTTTTTTAACATTCATAAAACATAATGAAGCAATCACATCAGTATAACAACCAGAAGACATAATATTTAACATGAAAACTTTTTCAGGAGAAAACAACAAAAACTTATTTTTATTAATTTGTAGGCACCAACCTACGATTACAAAGGTTTGTAGGCACTAACCTACTGAGACATCAATCCCCACTGTTTTTTGTAGGCACCAACCTATTAAAGACACCAATCGCCACTGTTTTTTGTAGGCATTGACCTACAAGGACATTGATCCTCTCTTTTGTTTGTAGGCACCAACCTACAATAGACACCGATCCCCTTTTTTGTTTGTAGGCACCAACCTACAAGAGACACTGATCCCCTCTGTTGTTTGTAGGCACCGACCTCTAGGGAAAACCGATTCCCTTTATTGCTTCTGTCTTCACAAAATATTTTATGTGCTCTTTACTTTTGCTTTCACTCTGCCTTCACTAGATCTTCTTGCTTATTTTTCAACTTTTGTCTCAAATCTTGCACTATGCTCGCTTCTTCTAATTTCTCTCTGCATTAGATCTGTACTCACTCATTTTTCTTTTGCCAGATCTACTTTCTAGAACATCAAATCTAATCTTCGCTAATATTTAATCATCACTCCTTGAATGATGTCCAATCGCCACTCCTTAAATGATATTCAAACGTCACTCCTCAAATGGTATGCATAAGAATATTACATTTTCACTGATCCATGTGGATATCGGTGGCCACCCACCTCTTCCAACTAGTTCACATTCAGTTTTCATCTTGACAGTTTCTTTTCTAATTTTTTGGGTCATAAACTTCTAGGTCCGTTTTTTAGGCCCTAATTTTTTTTTGGCCCGCCACAGTCACACTGAAGATATAGTCAGAGTGTAATGACATAATGTGTAGTTCTCAGATAGACCTTTCCAACGGGCTATTGTGTGCCTAAAACAGAAATCATATGCAAAAGTTACGACCCCAAGAAGTTGGTGTACCAACTTACCCCATCAAGGCCCACATGACTTTAGGGCCTGGAGGCCTCATTGTAATGTGCTCAGACAAATGCATGTATCCGCCACATCTCTTCTCAGAGATTAGATACCACCATTCGAGCAAGATTGTTTCACAATGGAATTCGAAGAGAACGATCGCATCCCCTTTCTAGACATTCTTATCAAAAGGAAAAGTAATGGGGATCTAGGACATGCGGTGTATAGAAAGAAGACTCACACTGAGAACTATCTCCACGCAAATTCCCATCACCACCCCAACTAGAAGCTAGGTGTCCTGAAAACTTTAGCCACTAGAGCAATAAGAATCTCCGATGAAACACACCTAGATAAAGAAACAAATCACATTACCAAGACTTTTAAGAACATAGGTTATAAACACAAAGACATTAAGAATGCAATAAACAAATCCTTAGAAAAAACTTGCGATAATCCCAGTGCCCCTAAAGACCAGAACCCTAATAGAAGTGCCTACCTTCCTTACATCCAAGGGGTGACCAATAGGATTGTGAGAGTCCTCAGTAAAAAAGAGATTAAGACCTCCTTCAAACCACTTGAAACCATCAAACAGAGTATGAGATCTGTCAAAGACAAACTTGACCCTCACAATGGCAAAGGAATCTACAAAATAGAGTGCTCATGCGGTAAATGCTACATCGGTGAAACTGATCGCTCATTCCAGGTTAGGATAAAAGAGCATGGAGCTGACATTAAGAATGAACGCATCTGCACCTTTTTCCTAACCGAGCACTCCCTTAAAACAAGACACCAGGTTCGCCTAGAAGACACTAAAATCCTCGCCAAAGAAAATCACCTCTTCAAACGATGTATTGGAGAAGTTATTGAAATCTGAAAACATCCTAGTAACCTAAACAGAGACAGTGGGTTAGAACTAAGTGAAAATTGGCTCCCTTTGATCCATAAAAACAACAATAATCATTGGTAATTTTTATACAATACTATAAATCAATTTATTCATTAAAACCCCTCCTAATCACGCCTATGAACAGAAGCTCATATTTTTAACATTAAATATTAATATTAAAAATCTAAGACAACTTAATAAACTCTTAAATAACTTAATTCCTATTATGAACATAATTGATTAATATTTAAAATTAACCTTGAATTAATAAACATTTAGAATATAGAATAACATAAGGGAAAACCCTAATAACTTAATAATTTACTTAATACCTAAAATTAAACCCTAGTCAATTAAAATGAAGACATAAACATTAATTTAATAATAATTAATTACAATAAAGACAAAAACATTAAATTGATAATAATTCATTATAAACCTTAAAACTAAAACAACCAAAATAAGAAACCCTTATATTAAATATTTAGTTTATACCTCAACCTTAGATTAGTTAGAATATACCTCAACCCTAAAATAACTTAAATAATTCACTTAATACCTAATAACTAAACCCTAGAACATGGATAAAGATTAAAACCTTAAATTAATAATAAATTATTATAAACTTTAAATAAACAAAATAAGAAACCCTAAAAATCTTAACAAAGAATTTAATTTATTAAATAATTCTACAGAAAACTTAGTCGACACCTAAGTTTTTCCCACACTTCCAGTGTTTATACCAGCTCTTCCCATCTTTTTAACCCAGGCTCATTGTCCTGGAGATGGATCCTGGTTTGGATCTGAAACGTTGATAGTCTATTGACAAAACTGTGGCTATTCCGATCAAAACCAAAAATCCCAACCACAAAAATCTCATTAATAAGATTGTTTCATTCTGGATTTTACAGTTTCAACAAATTTATTTATTGAATAGAAGTTAAATTTTGATTTTTTCCGCTTGTGCCATTTTCTTGGATGTCCCGCTCTTCTTTTTCTTCATCATCTATTTATCCTACCTCGAGGCTTGGTTTCGTTGGTTTCTCTATCTTTGTCTTTGTCGTTGGGATATTCCAATCATCATCCCAACCTAATATTATGTGTCCCATCTCTTCCTCGGTTACCTGGTATCATGTAGGCATCCATTCCTAACTTGAATCCTTCTCTTGGATATACATGTGATGGCGCCCTTCCTTAAATCACACAAGTGGCTTGTATGCTTCTACCATATGTGGTGGTATGTGCGGTGTCCTATGAATGATTTCCCTAATGACTTCCTTATATATGTAGAAGTGAATATTGTTGTCTAGTTGTCTCTCCTTGTGAGCAGTATGCCACAAGTTCAAGTACATTGCTGCTAAGCATGGCTTATTTGTTGTTGACAAAAATTGTGAGTCTTATGGCTCCCTCCAAGCCACTAATGCTATTAATATCAACAACCATGTGCGGCGAAACTCTGTACCTCTGTCTTGCACTTCTCTGGAGTCTATCTAGAACTAGTTGACTAGGAACGTTGCCTAGCTCATATGCACACCTTCGACGCACTTTTTTGCTACTGCTATCACTCTTGATGGCACTTGATATTTGTGACACTTTCTCAGGAATTTGCAAGCTAACACTTGCGTTGCAAACTTGATGTAGTCGTCGTTGATGCTCTCTACGTTGAGTCTACGCGCTTCTCTAAATGTACCAAACTTCTCCTTCATCTTCTCCGACAACGTTTTTTTCTTTGACTTTTCTGTAAACAATATTGATGGGTCCTTTCCTGTCGTGAGAAACCCTATGATCTGCACGATCATCTCTGTATCGATAGACACAGGTATTTCCAACCATAGGTATCTTCCATGAACGCAACTTAACAACATCTTCACACATGTTTTTATCTTGTTGCTCCTACCAAAATGCAGGATCTGTAGCAAGTTCAGGATTCCCAATTTTTCCAATCATGCTTCCCATTTCTTTGGATTGAATTTGATAAATGATGTCTCTGGATCGATGAATGTCCTCAAATATTTGTTTGGGGTTAAGTTTGGGAACTTCTTCTTGTCTGACAAGTAGTGATGTGAACTTCAGACTCGACACTGCACCTAACATGTATTCTTTGACTATTACTCCTAATGGAATTTCTAGCTCCACTAGCGGATTCTTTGCTTCCTTCTGTAAGTGGATTGGCTTCACTGATGGCTTCCTTGGTGGTATGTACTCCTTTGGAAAGTTGGTCGAACTCGGCTTTGATGTTGATGCTCCTGGAGTCTCTGTCTGTACCGGTACTATTGGTGGATTACTACGTTGTTTCTTTGGTGTTGATGTTGATGTTGTTGCTTCCTTGGGTGGTGCCATTGTTCTCTGTAACTCTTCTCTGCAACTAACTTCTTCGGCTATGTTCTACGTTTACTTGGATCTATGCTCTCAACTTTCCCTTCTCTCTATGGAAATGTAAATGACCATAATTTTTTCTCGTTTGACCCTTCAATTGTTGTTATCCCTTAGTTTCCAGTTGTTTCTAAACTCATTCACGCCCAAAATTATAGTCTAATACACTTGCCTTAGCATTCATTACTTTCATGAACACTTCATTAACTTCGTATCTCTCACAAATTATACGTTATATTTTCCAACTTGTTGAAATATTCTTGTCAATCTTCATTTATGGCTACCCGATGCCAATACTTCGCCATCATGTTCGCTCTTTATTGCATGTCCCGTCATGGATGGGCTTAAATTATTTTCCCACTTTCTTCATATTCCTCTGTCGCATTCCAATATTCCTTTTTGCACATGCATCCTCCCTGTTTACTTCATCTCTATGACATTCTTTGGTTTAACAGTTTGAACAATACTTATATGCTTCCTTCCAACCTTTTGTCTCTTACCTCGAACACGTTTTAAATTTGAGGGCTGCGTCTATGTTGGGGTTCTCATGCTCGAATGAGAAAGTGATTGTGAACTTCTATTGCAATGTCCTCCATGTTGTAGTTCCTTTGCGCAATTCCTGGTCTGTATACCAGTTCGTTGGTATGCCCTCTAAAGTATGTATGAAGTGATGAGGCCATTCTCCCGATGGTGTCATTTTCCACAACGTTTTGCACTTCGCCAAGTGTTCCGCTGGTGCCTCTTGTCCTTCGTATTGTTGTTGTTTGTTGTATTCTTGTTCTGTGTCGAACCTAATGCGCAGTAGTCGCTTACATTGATACCAGTCTGTGATGGTCTCTTTATGTGTGCCCCACCATCTTGCGGGTGTGGCCTTGAGTGCTAAGTCAAGTGATAACAGTCATTGGTTTTCTAATACTTCGTCTTCATATTGTGTCAAGAATGTTTCCAAATCATTTAGTCCGTGGAAACTGGGTGGTTCTCTGATTTCTATGCCTACCCATATTATTGTGCGGTCTATTCTTGCACATCTTCACGTGGATACTTCATGTAGTCTCTGTTGTCAGTTTTCTAACCCGGTGTCTGAGTCTGTTGTGCATGAAGTAATGCTTTGCCAACTGAGTACCCCATCTGCAGTCGGGTTTACGTAATTCTCATCACGCACAGTTGTTCTGTACAACTGGTCGATCTCCTCTAAGTCCAAGCAAGTGGGTTCTACAAACCTGTAAGGTAGCTAGAGAGGTAGTGGGGGGTCCCGGAGGGCACATAGTGATAATATTGGAGGTCATTCAATGTAAGGTGGACTAGGTCCACTATATTATTAAATAAGGCCCACTATGGTAGTTAGATATAATAAATGGGTAGTTAGATAT
>WSFP011558864.1:0-11091 GCA_009831015.1 Picea engelmannii
ACCTCCTAGTCTCCTATATATACCAAGGAGACATTTTCATTTTGAATCATCTTGTACTTGAACATTTAAGTGGGGTAAAAGGAGGTTTCCCCCTCGAAGAGGCTTATTATCTGAAATTATCTCTTTTTCAAGGCGTGGAGTACATTTTCTGAGGTTTTCCTATGCTATATTGATATTTGGTTCTTAACAGTGCGGGAAGCGAAGTGTTTTCTTTCATGGACAGATTTTCAAGGTATAACCAAATTCAAATTAAACCTGGGGATCAACACAAGACGACATTTATTTGTCCTTGGGGTAATTTTGCATACCGGAAGATGCCTTTCGGACTTAAAAACATTGGATCAACCTTCCAACGTGTTATGACCTTCGCATTCCACGATCTTAAGCATATAGGCGAAGCTTACCTTGATGATCTTGTTGCTCACTCTCGTAAGAGAGCGGATCACTCTATGCACCTTCTACTAGTTTTTGAAAAATATCGTTACTTTAGAATCCGGTTGAACCCTCATAAGTGCATCTTTTGCGTTAGGTCTAGTCATCTTTTGGGATTTCTAGTTTATGAGATCGAGATCATGGTAGATCTGTTAAAGGTTGAGGTAATACTTCGATTGCCTCCCCCACACACTATTTGACAACTTCAAGGTTTACAAGGGAAAGCTAACTTTTTACGTCGATTTATAATAACCTATGTCAATATCACTAAGAGTTTCATGCATCTTTTGAAGAAGGACACCCCTTTTATCTGGGATGAGCAAGCCCAGGAGTTCTTCGATGCTTTGAAGAAAGCCTTGGTATCGACACTTCTACTGAAGTCTCCTGACTACAATAGGTATTACTTTCTTTATATCGCCACGTCCGAGGAGACGATTGGTATGGTTTTGTTTCAAGAGGATGATGAGCTCTGCGAGCACACCATCTACTATCTTAGTCAAAACTTAGTCGGTCCTGAGCTTAATTATTCTCATGTTGAAAATATAGCTTTGGTTGTCGTCCACGTAATCCAATGTTTACACCATTATATATTTATTTGCAAGACTACTATGGTTGTCAATGTCAATCCATTTCAATACGTCCTTACCAGGCGTATCATAGGGGGAAAATATAATAAATGGATTGTCATTTTACAAGAATTTAATCTCAATTTCGTTTCTGTGAAATCCAAGAAATCACTAGTCTTTGCGGAATTAATATCTAACTTTCCATGATTAGACGAGGATGTTATCCATGTCGATTCATTTGCGGACAAACACATTTTCCTTGTCTTGTCGTCCGACCCCTGGTATGGAGACATCGTTCTCTATCTTCAAACCTTGAAGTTCCCTCAACATCTCTCGCGAGATGACTGACGGCGTGTACGATACCAAGCTAAGAATTACACTATTGTCGGGGACACTTTGTGTCACCAAGGAATAGACAATATTCTGCGTCGTTTTTTAACTCAGGAGGAAGCCAATTCAGTCCTAAACTATTTCCATAGTGGGGCATGTGGTGGTCATCTATCTGGGCTTGCAACAGCCTAGAAAATTTTGTGAGACGGTTATTTATGGCTATCTATCTTTAAAGATTGTGTTGAAGCGGTTAAGAAGTGTCACCCCTGCCAGGTGTTCACTCAGAAAATGCGCTCGCATCCAACCCCTCTTCACCCAGTCACTATCATCGGTCCCTTCACCAAGTGGGGTGTGGACTTCATAGATTGCAACCCAACTTCGGCTGGGGGGCATCAGCACATTATTGTGGTCATCGAATACTTTACTAAGTGGGTTGAGGCCATGCCTACAGTTAAATCGAATAGGAATATTGTCGCCTTATTCGTATTCAATCAAATTATCGCCCGGTTCTGTATCCTGAGTGAGATTGTCACTAATCATGCCAGTCATTTTCAGAACAAAATGATGGAAGAGATAGCATCTAAGGTGGGGTTTAAGCATGGTCATTCTTCCCCTTACTACCCCCATGCAAATGGATAGGTAGAGGCCATCAACAAGTCTCTCAAGACCATTTTGCTTAAAATTGTCAGCCAGAGTAAGTCTGACTGGTACATTATGCTATATCCTGCACTTTGGGCATACCGAACCTGAGTCAAGACTACCACCAGTTTTTCCCCTTTCCAGTTAGTACACGGTGTGGAGGCGATATTACCTATTGAATTTGAAATCCCTTCTCTTAAGTTGGCAGTCGCACTCCTACCTGACACTTCCGATCTCGAGGGATGCCTTGTACACCTAGAGAGTCTTGACGAGAAGCGTCAAGACGCCTCTATGGCTATCAAAGCGAACAAAAGATGTGTCAAGGTCCAGTATGACAAGTTTGTATGTCCTCGATTGTAAGTTGAGGGTGACTTGGTCCTCTTCTATGATCAAGCCAACGAACTGTTGGGGGCAGGCAAGTTTAAACCCATGTGGCACGGTCCTTATATCATGCGACGTGTCTTAGAAAAAGGAGCCTATGAGTTAGAAGATTATGAAGGGAATATGTTGCTTGAGCCCATTAATGGGCTCTACTTGGAAAAATATTACGCTTGAGCCCCAAACTTGGGTGGAACTCTTTGTATACTAATGTAATTTAGTGTATATATATTTTCCCTTTCTTTTCATCTTCAACTTACTTATCAAGTTTTCCATTGGTTGGCAAATGTTAATGGAGTCTTCAGTCTACTTAGGATTCACAGATGGAGCCAGTCGTTATAAATGGAACTTGTCTTCCGTCGCTTGGGTGGTTTACTCACTCGAGGGTCTATTGGTGTCTTCGGGTGGTGTATGCCTAGGGCCATCCACAAATAATGTGGCTGAATATAGCGTCGTTATAAAACTTTTGCGCGATGTTATCTCACATGGTATTCTCTCTTTAGAGGTTCGCTTGGATTCCCAATTAGTAGTATGTCAGTTGAACAACAGTTACCGCATGTGTGATCCTACTTTACTCTGATGATTCCTACAGGCACGTCTTTTAGAACGATAGTTTGATTTTATTACTTATTATCACATACCTAGGAGTTCTAATTATGTATCTGATGCTTATGTTAATTTCGTTTTAGATTGGAATTTGTCACATAACTAAAGCAAAGAAAACCATCTTATCAATGTACACATTGTGATATAAGTAAAGCCGAAGATCCATGTTTTATATATAATTCAAAAAATATGGTGTTTATAGTACAAAATTGGGACTAAAACCCTCAATACACATATACAACCTATAATACAAGATCCACGACAACTACGCCTGTGGCAACGGATGTGTGTCATGATAACAAACTACGGCATTTGTGAGATGTCAAAAGAGTCAGACCCAAGCTCTGGGCACACCAACCACTTGCCACTGCATGGCCTCTAGCAAGTCCTCTACCTAAACCATAGAAATCCTATGAGTCAAACGAGACAGGTTGCCTTGCACGTTTTGAAGGACTCACTCTGCTTCTCCTCCCACCACCTCATCTCCCCAGTGTCCCCAATGATGTCGGGGAAGCCCGTTCAGTCGTCGTGGACCCACTTCTGTGTCACACAAGTGTCTAGTGAGTACTTAAGCATCATCCAAAAATATTTTTGTTTTATTAGACAAAAATAAAAAAAAATGAAATATTTCAAAAAATTTGACATACCTATGTCCCCATAAATGGTCCCTGGTGGCAGTGGCATGCCAGGGTCCCCTTTGAAGTCGATCTCTACATAGGGGTAATCATCCAGAGCAGTGACATGTCGCCTCCACTAGTAGAAGAAATCATCGTTGTAGGTTGTGGGCACCCTACCTCCCCCTATCGTCTCATTACATCGGTCCACCGTGCCATGGTTGGATTGTGAGGTCCTCTCGAAAGGATCTCAACTCTAGGTCGCAAACCTGGAACCCGCTTGAAGAAAAAGTTGCATAAGATAGAGACAAACCCAAAGTTCCTCTTACCACCCTATTTGCACTCTGTCAATTGGTTTTCATATTAGCCAGTAGTGAGGTACACAGATCATATACTGTGGGTCTCAAGCACTCTACAACATAGAACATGAGCAGCCTTGATGCCTGGTGCAAAAAATCCAATCCTGTGATCCTGGTCAACACGAGGACAACAACCTTGAGGCTAAGATTTTTTATCGCTCGGATGAGGAGTTGACTCCCGACCTTTGGGGTCCCCGCTACACAATCAACGTCTATTTACTCCTCTATCTTCATACCGCTCCCAACTCCCTGGGCTTTGAGGTTCACCACCTCACCTCGGCACGATAACCCAGTCGAAAAGTATATATCCTCGACTTCAATCCTTAATGGTTGCCCATCGAGGTTGAAGATCTCACTGTCAGGATCCCCGTAATCCACAAGCATCTCAAGCAACCTCACCTGGGCCCTCATCCCTTTGAGTTCCCAAAATTTATATAAGCCATATCTTTTCAAGGCCATTTGGGCCTCCAGATCTCTGTCCACAGCAACATCTACCTCCTCGTTCTCCCTTTCCCTCCATTCTAGCACCATCCTACCGGATAAAAGTCAATTTTTTGAGTTAGCAACCATAGAAAACATTGTTTACGGACTTGTACGCGGGTTATAGGGATGAGTACACGCGCCCTGTATTTTACACAGTCGCGTATAACCTCACGTATATGCGACCCAATGAATGGTATCCCGCGTACACCGAATTACTCAATTTGCGCTATAATTTGCTCAAAATTTAAAACCTAATTTAAAATTGTAATCCACTAGAAAGGAAGAGGAATTACCTGGTCCAGACGGTTTCTGATTTCGCTGCTCGACGCTCCTGCAATCACCAGTTGAAGATCGGAGGTATTTTGGTCCAATTTTCACTATTTGGGTAAAAAGTCAAAATGACATACTAATTTTTTGTTTTGTTACTGTTTATAGCAGTTTTTACCCACTTTCTATAGTTTTGAGTCATTTTTTCGCCTTATGGACTAATACACCAGTGGATTGAGTTGGTTTTTGTAGTTTTCACCGGGGATTATTGCGGATTCCAACGTTATGTTGACAGTTCATAACCACGGGTAAGTATTCTTACTACCCAACATATAGGATAGGTATCCATTCCACCATGCACTTTTGCATTGTCCTATAATTGTCACTCATATGCCTTAAGTACGAACCCATTTGTTGCGACACAGAACCTTCCATCTGCTATAAGACGTGTCCTTATCAAGTGGTAGAGACTTACCAAACATGGGTGCCCTAGTTAAATCCTCTGGCTCATTTGGTGCCCATGCAGAGATGTTTTATGTAGGATCGGGAGTCCCTTGTAGCTAATACATGACTTTATGTTGAGCTTGATTTCTCACTCATAAACTTGTTGCCTTGTACCTAGAGGACTCCCAACCGAGTTTAATTTAATCTCTTTTCCAACTCGTTTTCAAAAAGAGAAAAGATTGTTGAGTGAACTTGTCTCTTTCACACTCGTAAATTGGATTTGAAAGGACATCTATTTGGTACAAGTTTATCCCTTTTTCACACCAAGTAGACTAAAGATTGTGAAAAAGTACATTTGTTGGCGTTAAGTTGTGATTGCATCTCATGCCCGTGCTTGCAGTATTGAGCCTATAGCTGGTTCTCGCTTTGCGTTATAAACTATTTGCCTCAGCAGTTTTGCATCCTCAACCAAGCAAAGCCTCATTTATATCCTTCTCAATTTGACACCCTATACCCAGGAGGGAACATTCTTCCGAGTGTTCATCTCTCGCATGCATCTCCTTGCATTGAGCATAGGTATGTTCCACTGTTGGAACTAGTTTTTCTTACTCGCGACACTCATTTCCTCCTCTGTATCATAGCATTCATTTGTCTATGAAAAAATTAAAAAAGACGGGCGGGAAGGGAGTATTATCTTACATTGGCAGCAGTCGTGTCGCCTTTGAACATATCACAAAGTTATTGAGTCCATTTGTCATCATCATTTTGGGTTTAGCATGGCCTTAGGAAGCTGAGCTCGTTATAGAGAGTTTTCTCTACCGATCGGTTACTCTTCCAGTCCCTATAGAGAATTTCATTGATGCCTCCTGCATCTAATGGTTTCATCATTGATTCTATGTTGTCGGAGTCTTCCATATGTCTCATGCTCTTGTTCAAAGGAAGTCTATCAACTTGTGTCGGACATTCCTCATAACTCTTGACTTTTCATGTTGGCCATACCCTCAGTTTGTCTCATAATCACATGATAGTGTAGTCTTATCACGCACCATGGTCCTACTTTCATCATTGGTAGGTAACCTTGAACCCAGCAGTCGACATTTCATCATTGGTCATTGACAGGGTGGTTCCCCTTGTGTTCGAAGACAATACATATATTCACACATTGGGATTTGTGCAATGTCTTGGATTCCATTAGCCTTATTGGTGGTTTCCTCTCCTTTGTCAGTAGTTTTCCTCATTGTCTACTATTCAAAGGGTCTTTTTCGTGTACCGCTTACACTTGACACAAGCAAAAGTTTCACAGGGTCGTTGGTTCATAAACATGCCCTTCGTTTGATTTCCTCCAAATCATGAAGCTCCTGCTTTGTACCTCATGCTGAATGATGAGAGATGCCTTAATTCTCTCCTTTCAGCGGGTCTCCTTCCATCGACTTCAACTCATCTATTCTAAAAATGAGACCTAGAGTCTTATGAGTACCTTAAGGCTTGTAGTAATTAGTGGTAGGTTCTCCTGCCATCAACAATTGGGAATACATCAATGTCTCCTAATCGATGGATTCTTCAAGTGTTCGACTCTGACTCATTTATTCACACTTGTAAGAATGTACTCAGGGCCTTGATACCTACTTTCATTATCGGTAGGTTGTATCTCGTTTGTTAAAGTTATACCTTAATGACCAGTAATAAAACAATGTCTCATTGTGTTTGACCTCAACTCCTTTATTCACATAATGTAGACTTGTACCTTTGGCAGATTGTGTAGAAGACTTGAAGACATCAGTATTTGGTCGCAGCTTTCATGAGTTATTGCTTCCTTTTCATTGGACCAGTACCTATATGACTTCAGTGATCATGGAAGATCGGATTGTACTCGATTGTATACATATATCTTCAGATTGATTTTGAGACCGGTTCTACTAGGCCTTGTTCGTGACCATGATAGCCTTTGGCATGTAACTGCATTTGTATTTGCCTATTCATGGCCATGGATAGTTGTTTGGTATATTTTCACATGGATCTGCAGTGTAATTCAAATTGGCAGCCATGTATGCAAAGTCAGTGCAGAATGTAATAAGAAACTAGTGCTTCCAGTTGGTTCCCCATCACTCCACTTCTGGGTTTTTATAATGTATTTTGGCCATCGCAGATACTCCTATGATCTCACACATTAGGGGACATAGGGTCTTTTTCCATTTCCCTATGCAGACTTTTCATCCCTTTTTGCAAATTTCAGAGCTAAAAAAATACATCTTTTCCACATGTAAGCACCTTGCCTACTATACAGCGTGTGTATACGCAGGCTACACCACTACAGCCCACGTACATCGAGATTTGTGCCCAAAATTAAAAAAATTGGTGTCGGGTTTCCATGTCACGACAAGAGATCTATGATCCTTGGCCTTCCATATACTAGAAACGTTCCAACTCGGCCCTTCAGTTCCACTTGAAGGCTATAAATGGGCCAATTCCGAGCTATGGAGAAGAGGAGAAAGAATTCAATTTTGAGAGCAAAGTTACTTTGGAGAAATTATTCACTTCATATTGAGTTTGCATCCCTTTGTCCTTTAAGTCTGAGCACAGTGTTCCACCCCCAAGCTCTTCCCTTATTGATTGAGAACTCCATTGTCTCTCTTCTATGTGCTTGCCTTTGGTGGAGGATTGAAGTGGTGGAGGCCCAGCTGGAAGGAAGTTGGTTTCTCGGTTTCGAACCGTGCCGACACAGAAGTCTGTAATTTTTTCACTTATGCTGATCATATATTAGTAGAAATACTCTTTTTCCATCAAATTGATATCTTGCAAATATTTGAATTATTATTCCATGGGTGTATTTGTTATGTATATTAACGGATTATGCTATTGAATGTGCTAACATAATATATTATCACCATATGCTTGCTTTGTTTGGTTGTTGAGGACTAGTTGCAGGTATATTTTTGTGGGTCAAGTGCTCAATGGTGGACTTCATCGAATGTTTGGACGAGGTAGGCCTTTTATCTTATCTTACTAGCATGTTTGTTTATATAGCATACTTGAGAATAGAGTTGATTTCTGCAATCATTTACCTCTGTTGTGGTTTACCCCTAGCCATAGAGAGATTTTCCTCGTAACACAAACCCTCAATATAGAAGGGTATATCAAAAAGAAAAAGGTAGCAATGTTGATTTTGGTAATACCCATAACTTCATTAATTCCAACTTAGCAAAACTTCTCAATTGCTTTGTATTTCTATCATTATAGTTTCAAGTAATGATTGCATATGGAGGTACCAAAAATTGTTTAGGGAAGTAGCATAGTATTAAGCTCAATATGGGAGAGTATTTACTGGATAGTCCCGTGATTGCAATCCAAATGGGTGGTGTTGATATTGTATTAGGGGTCCAATGGTTATAATCATTGGGAACAATGGCTCTTAACTTTTAAGAACTTTTCATGAGATTTTCCATAGAAGGCAAGGAAAGTGAACTCAGGGGTATCTAGGAGAAACCCTCTAAAGTGATAAGCTCTAACAACATGACCAAATTACCCAAAAAGTGACACCATGGTGTGATTTCACAACTTTGCTCATTAGATGTTCAAACATATATACCCTCTACTCCATTGGATCTCCAAAAAGTTATGGACAATCATTCCAAGGTATTTGGAGAGATGCATGAGGGTCTTCCACCTAATCAAGATCATGACCATGTAATTCATTTGTAATTGGGAAGTGTACAACCTAACATTAGGCCTTACATGTACCCATATGCACAAAAGAGTGAGATTGAGCATATGATTCAAGAAATGTTTGAGGATGGCATCATTCTACCTAGTCAAAGTGCTTTCTCTTTACCAATGGTGATGGTTACAAAAAGGGATGGTCCATGGTATATGTGTCTAGATAATAGACAGATCAATAAAATGATTATTAAAGATAAGTTTCCTATTCATGACATTGATGAACTGCAAGGAGCAATTGTTTTTATTAAGTTGGGTCTCTCCTTAGAATATCATCAAATGTAATGAGGCAAGAAGTCTTTCGCAAAATAGTTGTTAGAACATATGAAATCCATTATGATTTTTTGGTAATGTCATTTGGGCTTACCAATGCACCTACAAAATTTCAAAGATTGATGAATTTTATTTTCAAACCCTTACTCATAAATAAAAAAATGGTATTTTTTTATTATATACTAATCTACAACAAATCTTGGGAAGAGCATGTGAAACATGTTGACATGCTATTAAAAATATCAGAAGAGAAATTACTATATGCAAATCCTTCCAAGTGTTCCGTTGGGGTTCAAGAAGTGGAATATTTGGGTCACATTGTATCCCATGAAGGTGTCAAAGTGGACCCTAACAAAATTAAAGCTATGATGGAATGGTAAATTCCAAAATCCTTGAAGAATCTTAGAGGATTCTTAGGATTGACAAGATATTACCATAATTTTGTCAATAATCATGGTCAAATAGCAACACCTATAGTAGTGTTCTTAAAAAAAGAGGCATTTTCTTGAAGTCAAGAAGAAACCAAAGCTTTTGAAAAGCTTAAGGAGTCTATGTGTACGACTCTTGTCCTAGTCACGCCTGACTTCATAAAAATCTTTATTATGGAGTAAGATGCCTTAGGATGTGGCATTGGTGCAATTTTAATGCAAGAAGGAAGACCCCTTGCCTTTGAAACTAGATATCTTAAAGGAAATAATTTACTCAAACCCATTTATGAAAAGGAAATGTTGGACATATTACATGCAGTTAAGAAATGGTGCCCTTGCCTAATAGGAAGACACTTCAAGGCAAAAACAAACCATGATAGTTTGCAGTACTTCTTGGAACAACAATAATCTTTAGAAGAGCAACACAAATGGGTTACAAAGATGTTGGGTTATGACTTTGAAATTATGTACAAAAAAGGAAAACAAAATATGGCGACATATGAACTTTCAAGGAAATAAGAAGACATAAAGGGTTTACCGTGTGCTATTTCCACTCTGAAATCTAATTGGGATGAAGAAGAAAGGATAGAAAGGAAACAAGATTAGAAGGTATGCAAGATCACTCAACAACTACAAGATCCAAAAGGAGAAGTACGCATAGTTCTCCTTTTGGAATTGCACACTTCTCCTATAGGAGGACATCCAGGGTTCTTGAAAACTTACCGTAGGATCAAGAAAGATTTTTTCTGGGAAGCTCTTAAAACTAGTGTTCAAACGTTTGTGGCTAAATGTGTGGTCTACCAACAAAATAATGGAGAGAAAATCAAGAGCTTGGGTATGCTACAACCATTAGATATACCAAGTTAACATCGGGAAGAGGTTTGAATGGGTTTTATTACAAGTCTACCCAAGTCTGAAGGAAAGAATGTCATCATAGTATTAGTGGAGCAACTCACAAATTATGCCAATTTTTGCTCCCTTTATCATCCTTTTAGAGAAAATATAGTAGCCACATCATTCATGTAAATAGTTTAGAGGCTACATGGAATCCTTAAGATTATTGTAAATGGAAAAGATGTAATTTTCACTAGATATTTTTTGACTAAATTATTTTATCGTTTGGGTACTCAATTGGCTCACATATCCTCTTACCATCCTCAATCCAATTGGAAAACTAAGATTGTGACTATATGTCTAGAAGGGTATTTTCGTTGCTTTGCATATGGTAAACAGATGCAATGGGTCATGTGGTTTCCCCTGGAAAAATGGTGGTACAACACATCCTTCCATACTTCATCGAAAATTGTCTGCATTTATGGCACTTTATGAATATCATCCTCCATCCATCACATCACCCATGAAAGGGAAAGAGAAACTTCAAGCAATGCAGAACCACATAGAGCACCAATAAGAGGTTCCCAAACTATTGAAGGACCACTCGATTATATCATAAAATAAGATGAAACAACAAGCATATCAACATCGTAGTGAAAGGGAATTTGAAATGGGGAATTGGGTATTTATGAGGCTACAACCATATAGACATGTGTCCCTTAAG
>WSFP011558879.1:0-11090 GCA_009831015.1 Picea engelmannii
CAATATCCATGAGTTGGAATTCTACATCAGATAAATGCAAAGAATGTTCTCCAGAGAAATTGAATAAAGAGTGTATGAAGAGCAATCTCAAGACTTTGAGACTCATGTATGTAGATAGAAGAAGACAACTTGGTGGATAACCTCCAGTGCATAGCAGAAGTGTGGTGAAGATTTCTTGTAAACATCAAGATGACTACTTAGTGGATCAGACCTCATGATGACAGAAGAAGTATCACAAAGATATGTTCCATGTTTCCAACTATGATATACTCTATTGTTCATATCTACATGAAGCCTTCACAAGTATTCCAGACTGAAGTACAAGCATTACACTACCCATGATGAAGTCCAGAAAGGAGAAAAGTGATTCTCCAATACATATCTCCGCAGATGAGTAGATAAGCAGACATTTTGGTAAATCTTCTATCCAAGATGAAAGAGTTTGCGCACTCAAGATAGAGCTCGTGGAAATAACTCTCTTAGCTAGAGGGGAAGATTCTCAAAGAAGGTACGAAGAACATTTATTTTTGTGATTAAAATAACTCTCCAGTTAGGAGGGAGCACTGCAAATATTATTTATCTTTGTAATCGAAAAATAGTCTAGATTGGACAGATGCTTTCCTATTTGGAAAGTGGATTGAGATTTCTGATTGACAATGAATTCCCATTGTAGTTAACATGGGAGGTAGACTGATTGCCAATGTATCATAGACAACTACTACCCATTGTAGTTAACATGGGGAGTGGTCTAGGACAGTCATTCTTCTTGGCAGTCACTCTGAGTAGTGGTCAAGTATAATGGTCCACCTCGTCGGGCAGTCATTCTTTCGAAGTTCACAGTTGTGAGTAGTTTCGAATAATGGTCCATTTTGGAGGTTGATGCAGGACAAACATTCCTCGAGGGTTATACATTCTCTCCAGGTTACACTTTGTTTAGTGTCGAAAGAATGGCCCAGGGTGGGGAATGGTCCGGACAGTTATTCCTCGAGGGCAGATTCATTCTCTCCAGGTTACACTTTGCTCAGTGTCGGAGGAATGGCCCAGGGTGGGGAATAGTCCAGGCTCAACAATCAGGGACAGTCATTCCTTAGGGCAGACTCATTCTCTCCAAGTTACACTTTGTTTAGTGTCAAAGGAATGGCCTAGGGTGGGGAATGGTCCAAACATTTCTTAGGGTTTATACATTCTGTCCAGGGTGCACTTTAATTAGTGTAGGAAGAATGGCCCAAGGTGAGAAATGGTCCAGGCTCAGAAATCAGAAATAATATTTTCTTCCTTGTTTGTGAAGAATAGGGCAGATAGCCCATTGTTGATGAGGGCATATATTCTTTCAGATCTCACAAACGTGAGTGAAAGATATGGTTAGAGGATTCAATTTATCTTTAATAGAATTATCTATGAAGGATGGAATCAGATGATTGTTGTGGAGACTACCTGTCTCCAGATAGTATAGATATACTACTATGGTGGATATGTTCCACTGTTCATGAGGCAGACATTCTTTCAAATCTCACAGACGTGAGTGAAAGATTGGCCCAGATGATTTAGTTTTTATAATAACATTGTTTCTATGCAGGATGCTCTCAGATGTTTGTTATGAAGACTCTATGATAGTAGATGAGGACTAATGTGGTGAATATGTTTCACTATTCGCAACCATACGTTGTTGATCAAGTACTTGTGCGTCACTTGATGTGGTAGTGAACCACTGGATTGTAGTTATGTACTACTATGAATAGACACAATTGTTCTCTATCCTTGTTCTAATTGCCTTGAAGACTATCAACAGTTTATTGGAGATAATGATCATCTAGATGGATGATGAACAGAGATTTTCCAGACGGAAAATAGTTCAGAACCTTTACTCCTCTTGTATCATTCTATGGTGAGAGTGACTTATCCAACATCATATCTAATTACTCAGATGAAGTATGGTTTCAAGAGTTGATGCAACTGATGGTGATGATGATTCTCATGATCTAGTCATGAAATAGTCTAGATGACTATATTGATGCTACCAGGTAAATGGTATATTTTTTGCTCAATTCCATTACCTATAAATACCTCTCTAGCTAGGAGGGAGTGTTAATATTATGGAATATACGGGAGGTATTTACCTCCACGTGTGAACCTGACACGAATAGAAGACTCTGAGAAGCAAGAGAAACCTTAATGAGTTGGATAATAACCCTAGAAGCTTTGTCGACTTAAGAAGATAATTTATATTAGGATATTAGCCTCCAAGAGAAGAAGTCGGCCAGAAATAATAATAATATACTGAACAGACACTTATATGGAAGGAGAAGTCGGCCCCAAAAAAACTGACAGATCTACTATAAATACAGGGTGCCAGTTCTCATTTACATCATCTCAGAATTGCAGTTTTCCCAGTTGGTGCACTCTGCGGTTGCAGTCTTGTGCACAAGTTTGAAGGAGAGTTGCATGTGCAGCTACAGTAGCAACAAGTTTTCAGTTTTGTCTTGAATATCTCCTGGCTAGGTTTTGGACTATATGATCATCTTTTTGTGATGCATTATCCTTAGGGAATGATGCACTACCCTTTGTTTGGCTATCTAGCCTAGGGTTTGCTTCCAGAGGAATTATCAGTCAAGGTTAAGGTGCTCAGAGGGAGGCTTCGGCCTATGGTTGGGTGACGAAGGTATCTTCAATGGTAAAACAAGCACACCATATTCTATATTCTAATAGCTAACACATACCCCATCTGGAAAATTGTGGTTTGGATTGCGGGACCACCTTGTAGAATTATCTGTCGCACAACTTTGATCTCCACAATGTCTCCCGACCCTCAATATTGATAGATCATGACCAAAGTTAATGTGGGCCTGATCCAGCTAAACTCTTCATCACTCTTAACTACCTTGTGCCACCACCAAGAGCACCACTTGGCAGGACACACGAAGCTGACACATGGTCAAAACAGGCAGGTGACATATGTCATGGACTGACTGCATTTCCATCTTACCAAGGTTCTTAACTCACTGACACATGGCACACATCCCATGTGTCCACATCATCCCTAGTGACATCAGCATGCCACATCACTCTGGGACTTCGGGCTTCAGGAGATTTCACCTTTGCACACCTCGTTTCTCTCGAACGCCGAACTCTTGAACAAGTCGATCTTCTAACACACGTCTCTTGCGATGAATGGTTTGGATTAACTCCACACTTTGGGAGTTTTTGCATCAACACACTCCATTTCTCCCAAATTTCATATTCCCGAACAAGATAACTTGCCGACACGTGTTCCTTTCTTGGATCGACGGACAAAATATACACAAAGTTTGCTCTGTCTTCTCTACACATGACCGAGAGTTGTGACCTCAACTTAACATTTGGGTGCTTATCTCACATTGCAAGATCGACAGTCATGTTTTAATGAATCGTGAAGATCAACAGCCAGGAGTGATTGTGGGAACTCAACTTGCTCACGCTTTAATTTCCATCCCGATCTCCGCAATGTGAAGATGCTCGTCTGTAGTGGGATCGATATCCACCATTGATCTGTTGATCGAGCAAGATCAACGATCCTGAGAGATTGCGAGGTCTCAACTTACTCTTTCTTTAATTTCCTTCCTGATCTCTGCAATCACTCCCCACCACCGATCTCCCATCAATGAGATCTGACAGTTGTGATTTAATCTTCGCTCGATCTAACGGCTCAACTTCAAACCTTGCAGTTCCAAACCCCTGGTTACTGCAGTCTCTTTTCTCTACTATATTTCTTGAACCACTATACCTCCTGAGCTTCAAAACATGGCCAATGTGTTCTCTTGGAACTCTAGAATGCTCTGAATTCAAATTTTGTTCGTCTCAACAAAAATTTTCTCTGAGATTTTGATTCCATAACCACTTATACATCCTAATTCAGGCTTAGTGTCGAAAACTGAGCTTTGAACTTCAATTTTTTCCATTTTGACAACAATTCTTTTCTAAAAATTTTGCTTCAACTTCCACTAACATGGACCATCCAGGCTCAGTGTTGAAACCATGGCTCTGATGCCAATTTGTAATGTCCCGAACCACCAATAGGCCAGGCAACGTCACTGTGGAATTTCATTGTAATACCATTTTGTGGCAGCCCTGGCCACCCAGGTCGGGCCATGTAACACCACCAACAAACTGCTAAGCTCTGATAGCAGGTTAATTGTTGATCCTGGGGTACATATATATTACATGCATTTCTAATGAAATAAAAAGCCATAAAATATACTACTACCATACTAACTCATGCGAAATTGACTGTAAATCATACATGCAACGAAAGCACATGATAACATTGTAAGAATCATAGACATGCACAAAACACAGAATTGATACTTATCTTTGGATTGTGAAGACCACTGATTGCATGCAGACCTTCCACAAACCTCCCAGCCTTAGACCACACTGCTCATCACTCTCAACAATGGGTCACCCCCGAGCTGGGACTAAAATCCATCAGGTAAGGGATTCCTAGGCTTGGAAAGGCTAACAGGAATGTCGCACAGTTCAACAGGAAGGATTCTCTCATGAGCCACTTACGCCCACTACTCACATACACTCATTCCCCACATGTTTGTCCCACCCCAGGAGTATACACCTTCACTGTCACATAGTTCATCGGTTGTTCCACCTCCCTTCTGGGGCTTCAACAATAGGCTGGACAGGAACTCTCAGAGCTCTGTAGTTGTTACTAGACTTCCTCTAGGAGAATTCACTTCCTTAGCACACTCTGTCACCTGGAGAGATTTGCTCATAGGCCTGACAACCTGCCTCTTCAATCTACAGGCCTAACAACCCGCCTTTGCAAACCGCAAGCTTGACAACCTGTTTCTTCTATCCAACTCCTAAGACAAACGGACAAGGGTGGAGGCAAGAAAAAAACTTGGGTAAGGCAGAGTACAACTCAGCAAAATACCAGTGCACACAAGTTACAGAGGTTCACGATGGCCATGGGTTCAACAATGTTGGAAATGGTTGGCTGCATGCTTGCTCAATGCATGAGTGAACTTGTCAGGATAAAGTTGGTTGACTAGTCAGAGAATGGTGAGAATGGTGAGAGTGAGAGAGCCAATTGTGTGTCCCTGAACCTCCGTGAGTCCCCCCCTCCAAACAACAAGAATTCCCACTTAAAATTGCACGTGCCTAAGCTGACATGTGTCACTCTTGAAGCTTGTTCCTTTCCATTTGGAAGTCATTGCCTCTTCCCAAATGAAATTAGGATATAATCATATCCTTCTATCAACATTTAGGATAATAATAATCTCTTAAGATTAGTCCCTATTTCCATCCTCTCAGCCCCCTCTCCCTTACCCAACTTAGTGGAGCTTAGTCCCCCATAATCTTTCTTCGTGGCTAGTCTACACGCAACGATGTTTTTATATTAACAATATAAATATTTACATGTACAAAACAGGCTCCTGGCCTTTAACACCTAGGCTCACCAGCCTAATAAACACTTAAGCCTATCAACTTATAATTGCTTGGCTCACCAGCCTACAAAACATGTTACAATTCATAAATACAATTGAGGCTCATCTTTGGGGATATTACAACTAAGATCCAGGAAACCTTCTAGGAAGAAGGTAAAATTTCAGTTTTGCATTAATTGGCCGAGTGCATGAAATTTCAACATAGGTTTGGAGGAACCCAACCAAATTTGATAGAACTCCATATCTGGATTATTTTCTGCATGATGACCTATTATTTGGGAGAAAACAACTGTGTATACCAGCAAGTTCATTGAGGGAGCAAATGATCAGAGAATTGCATAGTGGAGAATTGGGAGGCCACTTTGGCTGAGACAAACCTTTGGCAGTAGTGGCAGAGCAGTATTATTAGCCCTCTCTAAGGAGAGATTATAGAAAAATTATAAAAAAGGGTGAAAGATTTGTCAATGGGAAAAGGGGAAGAAGCCAAAACATAGGGTTGTATACTCCATTACCCATGCCTAAGAAACCATGGGAGGAAATTTCTATGAATTTTGTTTTGGGACCCTAGAACCCAACAAGGATTCGATTCTATATTTGTTGTCATTGAAATATTACCCAAAATGGCCCATTTCCTACCTTCTAGGAAGATTAATGATGCTCAACAAGTTGCTGAATTATTTTTTAAAGAAATTGTGAGGATACATGGCCTACCTAATGCCAAGAAACACTATTTCAGATGGAGACACTAAATTCCTTAGCTATTTTTGGAAAACTCTTTACAAAAAGATGAATACCAAGTTACAGTTCAGTTTGGCATATCACCCACAAATTGATGGGTAGACAGAAGCTGTTAATAGATCACTTGGCAATCTATTGAACTGTCTATCTAGGGAAACCAAAGCAATGGGATAGTGTACTACCTCAGGTAGAATTTGCATATAACAGCTCCATAAATATAGTACAGGGTTCTCGCCATTCCAGATAACATATGGGAAGAATCCTAAGGGAACTATAAACTTGGTAAATTAGCCAATCAAGGGATGAAATAGCGATGATGCAAAAGAATACACAGAACAGATGCAACAGTTACTAGAGGAAGTGAATAAATGTGTGGAGCAAAGAAATTTACAATACAAAGAATATTGAAAGAGTTTGAGATTGGATATTTAGTGACAACATTTTCGAAAGAGGAGAGGTTTCTAACTTTCCCCAAGTAGAATACAACAAATTGAAGTACAAGAAGATAAGGCTATGTAAGATTTTGAAGAAATTTGGGGACAATGTATATCAGATTGAGCTACCTGAAGGCATTGACATATCTCACATTTTCAATGTTCTTGACTTGTATCAATATCAAGAAGGAGATGAATCTTTATTTAATGAAGAAGATTAAGAGCCAATAGCATGGAGGAAACAACTGTCCAAATCTAAACCTGAGGATGTAGAAGAGGCAATGGACAAGAAGATTACCAAGACAAGACATGCAAGTTACAAACAATATTTGGTAAAATGGAAGGGAAAACCACAAGAAAAAAGAAAATGAATTTCAGAACCATCTTTAAAGAAGCTCAGAGGAGAGGAGTTCCTAATTTCAAATTTGAATGAGGACGCACAACATTTTTCCAATAGGGGGTGAAGAGCCACAAATAAAMCATTTGACTTTGTTAAAGAATTTATGGACTGGACAATTGGTTATTGAGAGATTTTAGGGGGCATTTGTCTRGCCAACAGTGGTTGGGTTACACAATATAGGAGTGAGATGATTATTCAGACTAAAATTAGAAATAGGTATTAATGTTGGGTTTCAGGGGGGTATTTCAGTCAGTTCAGTGGTTGGTTTTAAAGAGAAAGGAAGTGGAAAGGAAATGATTGCGGGAAAAAGAGAGGAGGGTCTATTTTTCTACTGAGCATAGAAAAATATGTCTAAGGAACTGCTTTATGCTGTGGATTTAAGACTGAATTAATATGTGATTTTGATGAAAACTAGCCTTCATTTTAAATATGGATTTATATGTGTGATGATTGCCTTTCTCATCCTCTGTATTTCTGTTGTTGTTCTGTTTCACTATATACCTGTGGATGTTAATAGTTGTTTGCAGGTTTAAAACTTTCTCATGGGTCTCAAGAGCAGGTTTATTTGGGTTCCTTCTCTGTTCTGTTTCTTGTTTGGCTTACAAATTGGTTAAATAGAGGTTCTGGGCACTGCACCAAGAGTGAGGGAAGACCTGGGCATAGAGTTTGTCAGGCCATGAGGGAGAGCATATAGCATTGCCATAGATGGCCACACAGATCCTCCTACATGGCCATTAAATGATAAATTCTCAACTTTTGTGCCATCAATTTCTGAGAATGAGAACAAACCTAAGAAAAAGTAGTTGGAACTTGGATGTTGTTTTACCTAGCCTGGAGCCAATGAATGATGTGTGGGGGGGCTTCAAGAATGATAAGGATGATTGTTTTCAGAATGCAAGTGTAATCTCAGTGGAGGCATAAACAAACTTTCTAGATGTTTGTTGTCATTCCATTATGTGCCTTAACAGGAATATTTTTCAGGGAGTTTTTTAAGTTATATGGTCAAGTGGTGACACCTAGTTTAAATGTTGTATGTCCAAGTGGAAATATAAAATTTTATAAATGATTTAGGGCAATTTTGACATCTTTATTTGTTCTTAAGACAAATTTACTCCAGTTAGTAGTGGCCACACACATGGCCTTTTTTTTTTTAATTACCTTTTGTGTAGATTTAATGTGCAAAAACTATAGCGATATGCCATACAACACAGAGATAACAATTGCAAGCTAGAGAGAGTGAGAACACATGTAACACCCCATTTCCCCCAATTTGTAATTAATCATAAAATAGAAATTACCATGCTAAGGAATGAGGACAATGTAAATGTATTATTGTTTGAGTTGCCACTAACTGACTATGGGGGTGAAGCCTTGAAAGTACTGGCCATTATATCACTAGAGGAGAGAAATTAGTTAATGAAGAAAGGACTGGTGGTTGAACAATCAACCACCCCCATGAATGGAAACATGGGTTGTCAGCCTGAAGTACCGCAGAGATCTACAAACCTGAGCTTCCTTCTAACAGAAGTAACTGGATAGGTTGGCAAAAAAACCTTCCAAAGTAAGGGAGATACACATGGGAGAAAAAGCAGACAAGAGCAGAATCTCACAAGGGAGATGCGCAGAGATATCCAGCGAGTCATGAACTGAAGGAAGTGAGTTTAATGCCGAGGAGCATCTGAGAAACCTTGTTGAGGCCATAACCAAGAGAGAAATATCTGAGTTACAGAGAATAGGACCCAAAGAGAAGCATAAACGAAGGAAGAACCCTCGAGAAGTGTGAGAATTCCCTGGTGATATCATGGTTGGGCACAAGGGTGGCCAGAGTGCTAAAAACAAATGCCTCTGTGCCTATGGTTGGGTGGAAGGACGAACACCCACAGTTAGTTAGTTGGCGGAAACCTATAATAGATAAGCGATCTCCTGCCCTGTGTAACTTAGTTGTAAGTATGTATGAATTGGTTATACTGTGTATGTTTTAGGAATTGTGCATGATTTCTTAATGGATATATTGTATCTCTTTTATTACTGCTTGGTTGTATAATTAGGCCAGTAAGAAATCATATGGTTAGGATATGTTTTATACTTGTAAATACTTGAGTCCTGTGGTGGCTTAAGACAAAGTGACGAACTGTGTGTTCATCGACTGTGGACACAGTTTCATGTGCACATGTCAAACTTCCTAATCATTTTGAGTCCCTTGGAGGATGAAGCCTGCTAAGATCAGGAGAGGTAGTGAAGATATGCATAGGCTCCCTGTGAGGCAAGTAGAGACTGAGAACTACTTAATTCCTAGACTTGATGAATGAGTGCAAGGGGTGCATGGAAGCCTCTTCTAAGAGTCAAGTCTAGGGGATAGAGCATAACACTCTTAAATACTTCATAACTGATGAAGTTCAGAAGGGATAGAAAGAAGTTCAAGTAAAAAGAGGGATTATCCCTTCGTGGGGAAGATGAACGGACGAGATCCTTTCGGAGGATCTGAGGTCTATCACGACCATTAGATTGGAGAAAAGAACATAAGTGTTAACGCCTCAACCCTTTCAGTCTTCGTAAGTAGCGTAGGAATCAGGACCATAGATCCCAGGATCCTTGTGGAGTTACCTTGACCGTCCATCGGAAGGGACACATGGAGGGCGATATACATCCTTTGGGAAATTGGTTATCGGGAGATTAGCGAGAAGGAGGTGTAAAGACTCCCAAAACATGAAACTGCAAAGAAATCCATACAGCCGTCCATTTTGGGAGGACAGGTGGCGAACATCTGGAAGCCACCGGGGTTTCAAAACTTAGGCGTATAAGGGTGGTGAAGAATGAGGGTTCGCTATCACTGAAATCGCGAAGGTTATTTTGGACTGTTGGATCCAGGGTGACACATGGTGAAAATCTAAATCCATCGGGTATTTGGGCACTGGGAGAACAAGGATGAAGACTGGAGCAAAATCGCGAAGTGAAAACTCACGATAAGATCACAACCATTGATCATTCCGAAAATATCACAGTCGTTGATCGTGGCTAAAGGTCACAACTATCCATCGGAGGGGACACGTGGCTGTCGGTCGACCTTTCGACACTGGTAAATCATAGGAGAAGACTTCCCCAGACTCTTGACAGGGAATTGTCGACAACATATCGCGATCGTTGGGTCGTGACAAATCTAGACCATCAGATCTAGATAATTGAGGACCGTCCATAGGGGAGGACATGTGGCAGAGATCCAGAAACCCCGGGGTTTTGGTCATCGGGGAAATAGGAGTGCAGACCCCACCAGAGTCCCAAAAGGTAGAATTTCAGGATTTAATCCGGGTCGTTGATCAAGTTGAAGATCTGGACCATAGATTCGGTTGGTATCGGGCTTACGGGTTTTGGGGATTTGAAACGGAAAGGGGGAAGAACTGCATCGTGATTCCCCAAATCATGAAATTTGAAGTACTCAGAGGAGTATCCCTAGGCCTCAAGATAGGGTCACATGGAGAAGGCTTAAGGGAAGGAGCCAAGAATCTTAGCCCTATTTCGGGTTTCAGGGATTGAAGGAACAAGGGTTCCTTGCAACAGGAATCCCGAAAGATGATTTTTGCAACGGGTATAGTTGATAAAAGGCAAGTAAACCCCCCTGAGTATGATTAAATAAATAAATGAGTATGTTTAACTGATTAGGCTTGGTTGAAGCCATGACTTAGAAAATACAGTGAGGCCTTAGAGATAAATCAACTGGGCTGAAAAGTCCTAGACGGTGTAGGAGGAGTTGGGAGAAGGGGAGAGTCCTCAATTCTTCCTTGTTGAGTATTATGTTTTCTCTTGGATGAGAAAATTGATTCACTAATAAAAGGGAATGTGTTGACATCATAGTGATAAGGATTGTATTGTTGAAGATACAATCGAAATCTATTTATGTTGCACTTGTGGAAACATTAAGGATAATGTGATGAAGTGCATACATATATGTTAGGATATGTCTGAAAATATTTTATTAATCTAAATGATATGGTACTTTCATTTTAATTTACATGACGACTAATGTGCTCATGATATATGTCATGAGCAAAAAGGAATAAGATTGGAACTGTTGAGAAAGACAGTTGC
>WSFP011558884.1:0-11090 GCA_009831015.1 Picea engelmannii
GTCAACATGCATTCCATAATACAAAAAATATCCTAGAATAAGACTAGAGTCGAAGAATGGAACAAAAGTCCTAATTGAGTGAGAATTTGTTAATTATGGAAAGTCACTAAATAAGTGAATTGAGTTAACTCCAAGTATTTTATGGGTAATGCACACTTCCCTAGGAGGCCAATATTCTTACTAAAGTGTTATCTATAGCCATGAAATAGGAAATATCTCTTAAAATTAAGGAAATAAGAATTATCTCCTAAAAAATAGGAATTTGCCTAATGGTGGCTAATAAATATGAATTGGCCTAATGGTAGCTAAAAATAAGGAATTTTCCTAATGGTGGTTTATGATGCCATGGTTTTGGAAACCCATCATATTTCCCCATGGTATTGCATATAGGAATCCAAATGATAAAAATAGACCTGCTATAAATAGAAGTCATCCTAAATAGTAGAAAAAATGGAAAAAATGAGTATGTCACTAAGTATGTAGTTGAGCACGTACCCCAACACCCCCCCTAAAACAAAAACGAGGTGTGCACAATGACGAGTACCAAAAATATGAATCCATGTTAGGTACTCATGTACACGTATAGATGCATAACAACTGAAAAAAGGTGAGGTAAAGAGGGAAAACCTAGTGGGAACAACTCCCCCCCCTAAAAATATATTTATAAACAGAAAATAATTCTAACATGTTCATATTCTAAGATGATGTATCCATCACTCCTAGAATGTCCCTCAATGAGACACTTCTTTTTGGTGAAAGGAATTGTGAATATGTATGTCACCTTCTCTGAAGATGGACAAAACTACATATCAATGACTCCATCCTGAATATGTCCTCGAATAAAGTGCATATGAACCTCTATGTGCTTGGTACACTGCCTATGAAATGGGTCTCTACACACCTTTATATTACTCTGATTATCACACCATATAACTATCAAATGATGAAAATGAATTGCCAACTTTGGAAGAAAGTGTTGCAACCAAATAGCCTGAGTAGTAACATTCACTGCACCCATGTACTTTGTTGCTGCTGATGATAAAGAAATTGTTGATTTCTTCTTACTTGAAAAACATATAGGTCTTTATCCAAGGTATAGGACATATCCTGAAGTGGAATTGCAATCAGTGCTATCAGCTTCCTAATCTAAGTCTATGTAACCAACAAGATGTAAGGAAGATCATGTTAGATAGTGCATAACAAAACTGGTAGTCCCATTGACATATCTAAGAATACTCTTTGCTTCCTTACATTGAAGCTCATGAGGATCCTGCATGTATCTAGAAACTGATCCAAATGCATAAGAGATGTTTGTTCATGCGTGTGTTAGCTAGAGAAGACTCCCCACTAATTGTCGGAATCTAGTACAATCAACCAAAGGTGATGCACTGACATCCTCTAGTCTAAACCCTAACTAAAAGAGTGTTGGTGATGGATTAGAATCTGTTATTTGAAACCTATCAAGTAGATATATATCATACTTGGACTGAGACATATTGATTTCTGCATCATTCTGGTTGATTTCAAGACAAAGAAAGTAATGTAACAGTCCCATATCTATCATAGAAAACCTATCATGCAAAGTGGTCTTCACTACATCAATGGAGGAGGTTGAGCTCCCTATGATGAGTAAATCATATACATATATAACTATCAATAGAATATAATATGTTTTCCTAATCATATTCACATCAATATATGATCTACATCTAATAAAACCTCTAGAGAGAAGATAAGAGTCCATTTTATCATACCATGCCTGAGGTGCTTGCTTAAGTCCATCCAATGACTTCCTCAACTTGCAAAGTAATGATGGATCCTGAACATATCCCTCTGGTGTCTCCATATATATATCCCCATTAATATCTCCATGTAAGAATGCATTATTCACATCCATATGGTGTATCTCCCACCTTGTAGCTACTGCAATAGCTAGAGCTAACTGCATGGAATGAATCTTGACAACTAGTGCAAAAGTATCCTCTTAGTTAATGTCTTGTACATGTGAGAAACATTTATATACTAACCGATCCTTATAATTTTTAATATATCCATCATCAGTCCTCTTTGTCTTGAAAATCCACTTACATTTAACAAGCTTCATGTTGGAAGGTAGAGGAACCAATTCCCATGTGTTGTTCTCTATTATGGTTTTTTTCTCCTCTTCATAGATTCCTCCCAATGGGGGTTTCCTCTAGCCTATGCATAAGAATGAGAATATGAACCAAGTAGCATATAAAAATAAATAGTAATAGATGGCTCCATGGTAGTAAGATATTGTAGAGGCTCCACAAACTGAGATCTAGTTCTCCATGGATTTACAGGATCACCCACTAAATCACTTGTTTCCTTAAGAGTTTGTTGTGCCCATCGTGGTCAATGATATGTACCTAAAAATTCTTAATTATGATCATGAATATGATATAAATAATATTCATATATTTGATAAAAAAAATTGTCAGAAGAAGTCTTACGAAGTTACGCAATTAGTGGCGGTGGAGATGGAGGTGTGGACTGCTCCAGAAGTACCTGTGAAGGACCCTCTTCAAAATTAACACTCCCTTGAAGTAGTATATAATAACCTATATCCCTTCAATCCATTTGGATATCCAACAAAAATAAAATCCTTACTCTGAGCTTCCATATCTTTCCTCATATCGAAAGGGATCCTAGCCCATGCACGAGAATCAAAAATTCTAAGGTGAGTGACTTATTGTTTCTTCCTGCACCAAGCCTCATATGGAGTGACTCACTTGAATCATTTATGATGAAATATGTTATGAATGAAGGATGCACATTTGATATCTTAAACCCATAACTTTTTAGGTAGTGATCTATCCTGCAACATACAATTGGCCATCTCTTTCAATGTCCTCTTCTCTCTCTCCACTACTCCATTATGTTATGGAGTATATGGAACTATGTGTTGCAAATCTATACCTGATTCTCAACATCCTTATTCACATACTCTCCTCCATTGTCTATATGAAGATTTTTAATCTTCTTCTTTGTTTGGTTCTCAACCAGATGCTTGAAATATTTAAGACACTCAAATACCTTAGACATTAATTTGAGAAAGTAGACCCATGTATATATAAAAAAAACATCAATGAAAGTAAGAACATACTTAGCTTTACTTATCAATGGGTTTGGGAAAGGAAATGTAATGTCACTATGAACCAACTCTAGAAGTGATGATTCCCTCCATGCTTTACCTATCTTGAACTTCTCCTTTGGTAGTTTTTCTAGTATGCAACCCTGACAAACTCCATCTATGTACCAAATGTGGCATAATTCATCTATTATTCCACCCTTACTAAGATGATACAAATATTTAAAATTCAGATTGCAAAACCTCTCATGCCACAACCCGGACTCTTCATTAGCATTTGTTAGAAGATATACATAATCAAATTTATGATTGAAGTGAGAGAAGGTGTACAATATGGAATGGTGATTAACCTCACCAACGACAATTTTTGAACCATATGAAAATTCAGAAATGATAACTGATTCCGAAGTGAACTCCACCTTCTTCCTTGAACCTGAATGAGTGATTTCATAGATGGAGAGAAGATTCACTAAAATATTTGGAGCATCAAGTACATCCTAAAAGCATCTGTGGTCTATAACAACTCTACCCCTACTGCACACCTCTACAGGAGAATCATCTCCCATGAATATCAGTGGCTCGAAACAAGTCTCCAAGTATGAGACACGTATATCCGATGAGGCCATGTGATGGTCATCCCCTGAATATAGAACATCCCCTGAATATAGAACCCAGGCATTAAGAGGATATGAAATAGAAAGTAATGCAAGGCCATTACCTCTTTTTGATGATGGGTTTTTCTTTTCTTTATCTGTAATACAATCCTCAAGGTGATGTTTCTCAAGCATTTGTGCCATGAGATCTATGATCGTTTTCATGAAAGAAATATTAGGATGGAACCCCCTATTACAATAGGAACACTTCATATTCTCCTTCTTTTCTTTTGATTCCTTGGAACTCAAACTCTCATCTATGGAATTTTGCTTACCTTCCTTATTATTCTCTTGGTCCTTATTACCCTTGTTCTTCTTCTTATTATTCTTTGAACTTCCTTGAGGTGTAAGCACATGGGGATTGTAATTATTAAGTTACCCTATTTGGATGATCTTTTTTTTCTCATGGATAAGTGACTCCATGAAATCATCTAGGGATGGAATCTTCCAAGTTGACCCAATAGATAACCTAATAGTATGAAAAGAAGAACTGTAGACATAATACTTTGGTCCTAGTTTTGTTTGAATTGAAAAGATTAATTATTCATATTTCTTATAAATTCCACAATCCTTAAAATGAGAAATACAAGTTTTAAACTTATAGAAGTAGTCATGTAGGGTCTCAAAATATATTGGATTCATCGCATGATATCATTCTCTAGATCATGACCTCTTATATTGTCTTGCTTTCCCAACAAATCCTTCAACTTTGTCCAAACATCATTATGAGTTTTGTAAGTATCAACATGAAAGAGGATATCTAGAGACATGTTCAAGCACAATATCTCGTAGGCTTCATCCATTCTATTGAATTATTTTGATTTCTCTATGGATTAATTAGGCTCTACTTTAGTCCCCATGGTGATCCTATATAAACCCTTGCTTCAAAGTAGAAGCTCTATCTTGAGATTCCACTCAAAGTAGTTGAAGGGTGTCAAGATCATTGAAGAATATGGTTGATCCATAGTTCTCTATGGGATATCCAATATGATATATAAACCTGAAATAAAAGTGAATAATCCCTCACGACAATGGCTCTGATACCATGTAGGATTAAGCCACAATCCAAGACCTAATTGTGAAAAGGAAACACTACATTAGCTAATTGTAAAAGAGAGAGAGGAGAGAGAAAAATAGAATCAATATTCACACATAAGAGACTAAGAAAAAAACTCTAATCACAATGTATTAATCCTTGATAATGAGTACAATATATAGGACTCTCCACATGAGGAATAATGCACACTAGGTTGGTATATCCATGTGCACACTCAAGTAGAAAAGGTAAATTCTCCCAATAGAAACAACTACCTAAAGTCAAAAGGTTATAATAATAAGAAAAAGGTCAGAATTGTAGGTGAAAACTTATTGAAAACTCTACATGAAGTCAACATCCATTCCATAATAGAAAAAATATCCTAGAATAAGACTAGAGTCCAAGAATGGAACTAAATTCCTAACTGAGTGAGAATTTTCTTCTTATGGAAAGTCACTAAATAAGTGAAGTGAGTTAAATCCAAGTATTATATGGGTAATGCACACTTCCCTATGAGGATATTATTCTTACTAAAGTGCTCTCTATAGCCATGAAATATGAAATATCTGAGCTAAAATTAAGGAAATAAGAATCATCTCTTAAAAAATAGGAATTTTTCTAATGGTAGATAAAAAATAGGAATTGGTCTAATGTAGCTACAAAACAAGAATTTTCCTAATGGTGATTTATGAGCCCATGGTTTTTGAAACCCATGGTATTTTCCCATGGTATTAAATATAGGAATCCACCGACTAAAAATAGACCTTCTATAAATAGGCATGCTATAAATAACAGTCCTCCTAAATAGTAAGAAAAATGGAAAAAAAGAGTATGTCAGTAAGTATGTAGTTGATAATGTACCCCAATAATCACAAGGAATGACCTATATTATAAAAATGATTTCCACAATATTCGAGCACATAATACATGTCAATTCAATCAAGGGGGAATCATAAAGGGAAAATTCGATAAGTTTGCAAGGAGAGGGAATCCAATAGGATTAGGGACATACTCCCACTTCAGATAATAATGTATTAATTTGGATATGAAAAGTGGTGAGAAAGCATTGGGTGACAATATTATAAGGTTCCACATATTATAATCTTGACAGGCCTTCAAGAATCGGGATGAAGAAGGTAGATAATCTAACTTCCCAATCGGAGAGAGCCTATTAAGGATCCAGGCTCCTAATAAGGATAAGGGTTTGTTGATGTTTGAGTCTATTTAGACCAAAACAACAACCTCATGAGGATATGAATCCCCCTTCATTTTTATATAGGTGGTACTCCTCTTTGGATAAAATATATATCTTGAATATATTGGATTAAGGATATTGCTTAGACAACAAATCCTAGATATTTATTACTTGAATTTGTGCATGAAATGGCTCTTCAATAACCTAATATGATATTTAAAGGCAACAAGAAATATTTTAACAACAAAATTATTGAAGGGAGCCTTCAATATCATAATATCTCTTTTCTCAACATCATGTTGAAACTCACAACAATATTGAGAGGGGGTTGAATCAATATTGTATTAAATTTATGTATTTTTATTTTCTTCCAACCATTTAAGTTAAATGTAGCGTGCAATTAATGACAAGATCAAGAAAAAATAAAAACAATACACTTAATGGCAAACAAAAATTAGACCCGCACACTTAATGACAAGTAAAAAATCACAGTGAACATAGTACATCAATATTTTACGTGGAAACCCAATGCGAGAGAAAACCACAAATATTCTTTCTTTATGTTCTACTACAAGCACCAACTTACATTTCATCTCAACAGGAACTCACCTATTGCAGATAATGAGGAAACCAATCCTCTCGTGAACCAAACTGTTACAAATGATGCGGAATCCAATCCTCTCATGCACCAACCTATTACAATTGATGAAGACGCCAATCCTCTCAAGTACCAACCTGATACAAATGATGAGGATTCCAATCCTGAGTGAGATACAACTCACCCTAGCACCACCCTTCCACCCTAATATCAGAAAAAATAAACCTTCCAATAAAAACTTGCGATTTATATTTTTGTTCCTATGAACAATTTCAATATTACTCTTCCCTTCTCATCCACATATTACAAAATCAGAGTGTATCCATACTTATAGATCTTTTACCAAGTCCACCTTCTTGTATGTGGATGTGTGACAGTTACAATGTGGACAAAATTTGATCATATGAAAGTCTTGTTAGTTATAATTTGTCTAAATAAAGCATGGTGGTTATATTTTGGACAACCATTTACCAAATCAAGATCCTATCAATTAAAATTTCATATAAATAAAGTATGTGGACATATGACAATTACATTGTGGAAACTTTTTTGTTATCAAACATTATTTGAATAAATCAAATGGAAAAAATTTCGTCATAGACCATTTCGTCACAGTCTATTATGTCACGGTCCATTCTATCACAATCCATACTTTCATAATCCATTTGGTCACAGTCCATTTTTTTCACAGCCCATACCACACAGACCATACCGTGTAGTTTATACCACATAATTTATACCTCTCAGTCCATTCTATCACATTCCATACCACACAGACCATATTGTGCAATTCATACTACACAGTTCCATATCGCTCAATTCTGTACTGCTCAATTCCATACTTCTCAATACATGCTACTTAGTTCCATATTGTTTAGTTTCATACTACTTAGTTCAATACCGCTCAGTTCCATACTATTCAGTTGCATACTACTCACTGTTTCACATTCACACTGTCACACTGTCGTACTGTCATATCGTCGCATTGTCTACTATCGCACTGTCACAGTGTCACATCGTCACACTTTCACATTGCCACATTGTCACACCGTCGCATTGTCTACTGTCATGCTGTCGCACTGTCACATTTTCACATTGTCACACTCCATTTTATGGTTGACATCAATAACAACATATGGTCAACAAACTTCCCATTTGTCATTGATGGAAACTATAATGTTGATCTGCTCCCCCTATTAGTGTGTTCCTTGGGCATTTAATCCCCCTTGGTCTTTTCTCCTCTTTGTCACAACTCTATTTTTCTCCTCCTTTGACATCAATGGAAAAAGGAAATTCCCTACTGACTGTGTACATTCTGAGTGTGTCTCCCCCTAAGTCTAGGTAACCTCAAACCTATAGTGAAGGTTTATACATTTGAAAGTGGAGTGGGAAGGAATCCCAACTTCTCTTTGAAGTACTCAAAAGAGTCCCTAGCTAATGAATTGGTAAATACATCTACAATCTTCTCTTTGGAAGGAACATATTCTAATTTAACCACTCTATCTTGAACTTTTTCTCTCAGAAAGTGATACTTGATGGGGATATGCTTAGTTTTAGAGTGTTGAACAAGATTTTTGGAGAGATTGATAGCACTTGTGTTATCTCCCATGATAGAAATAGGTTGATCACAAGGAACTTGAATATCCTTAAGATTGGTCTTTATCCATAACACTTTTGTACGACATGATGTTGCATCTATATACTCTGCTTTAGCTGTAGAGAGGGAAATCGAATTTTACCTCTTGTGGAGCCAATAAACTAAACAAATGCTAAAGAAAAATGCACCTCGACGGGTTCTTTTCATATCATCAATACTTCCTACCCAATCTTCATCTACATAATCTTTGATAACAAGGTCTGTGGTTTTTGGATACCACATTCCATAATCGCTAGTGCCTTGCAAATACCTGAATTATCTTTTGACTTCAATAACATGAGTTTCCTTGGGATTTGACTGAAACCTGCCTACCAAACCAACAACTCGCATGATGTCAAGTCTTGAGGTTGTGAGATAAAGTAGATTTCCTATCATGGACCTATACATGGTTTGATATACCTTTGAATCATCATCATCCTTGCCGAGTTTGCAACTGGTAGTCATAGGAGTGCTTACTGGTGCGCATTTTTCCATTCCAAACTTCTTCAAAATTTCCTTGAGATATTTTCTTTTGGAAATAAAAATTCATTTTTTGGATTTATGAATTTGTAAACCAAGAAAGAAAGAGAGTTCTCCTAACATGTACATCTCAAACTCTTGTTGCATTATAGTTTCAAAATTATTACTCATGAACTCAATATTACTACAAAAAATAATATCATCAACATATACCACAATAATTAACATATCATTACCTTGAACCTTGATGTACAAGTTATGATCATCAACTCCCTTTTAGAATCATTGTTGGTGAAAATACCTATCTAATCTGTAATCCCAAGCTCTTGGATCTTGTTTTATCCCATATAAAGCTTTCTTTAATCTGCAAAGATAATCCTTTTTGTCAATTAGAAAACATCCTTTTGGTTGCTACACATAAAATTCTTCCTCAAGGTCACCATTTAAAAATGATGATTTCACATCCATTCAATAAACTTTGAATTTTCTATAGCATGCAAAATCCAAAAACATCCTAATGGATTCAATTCTTGCAATAGGGGAAAACATTTCTTCAAAGTCCAGTCCTTCAATTTGAGCATACCCTTTGCATACCAACCTGGCCTTGTTTCTAACTACCTATCCATCTTCATTCAAATTGTTTCTTTATACCCATTTATTTCCAATTAAGTTCTTGTCTTTTCGTCTTGGAACAAGATCCCATGTCTGATTTTTCTCTATTTTGTGTAGTTCTTCTTTCATGGCTTTGATCCAATGGTCATCATGGCTTTTGAATAAAAATTGATGTTCAATTATAGAAAACAATGCAAATTTTGAAGAGGTATATGTATCTATAAGTTTTCTTCTAGTTTGTATACTTGTCTCCTTATTTCCAAGAATTTGACTTTCTGGATGATGTTTTTGAACATACCTTGATGGAGTCCTTGATTGTGATGTTTCCATTATTTCCATTCTTATGAATCCCCTGCTTCACGATTCCCATTTATGTTGTCATTTTGTTGTCCGTTATTCATTGGTTCTTCATTTGAGTCAACATGATACTGGAGTCTCACTGACTAAAATGGACCTTCATTTACCTTTACATCTATACTCTCAACTATCTTGTGAGCCTTTTGTTGTAACATTTGTATCTGGAGGAGTATCCCAACAGGATACCTTCATATGCTCTGTTTTATCACTCCGTAAATTTCCTTGGATGTGGAGGAAAGTCACAGAGGTAACCACAAGCCAAATTTAGGCTTGAAATTTGGCCTTTCCAAACCAGAGAGGGCTCTCTCACTGTAAATTATGCTTAGTGGCCAAACTTAAAATAGAAATAAGTTTTAGGATGTGTTCGATGACAATGGCAAGAGGAAAACCATTGGGCATGGAGTCATAAAGATGTAAGATGATCAATAAATGGTTGGTGAATAAATCAACAACAAAGGAAAGGTAGAACATATCTTTCAAATCAACACAATAATTGTAGTATGGTAGAAAAATTGAGAAAAACAACCCATTACATTATAACATCAAACACATGATAAATTCAAAGAATCTAACCAGAATGAATTCTAAACTATTTACTCTTAATCAAACAATTGGAAAATTATACAATTTATATGAAATACTAAGATAATGCAAAAACAACATAATAGGGAAGATACAAACTTGAAAGATAACATCACATGAATATATGTTGGAATAAATTATATACTTCTCTATTGATATTTCTTTAAAAGCATAAGAAATTTACAATACACAAGAGTCTCTCCACTCTCCGAGGTCGAACCCACCTCCCTTTCAAATTAAAAAAAAACATTGTTTAAGTATCAAAATAAACCCAATTGTTTATTGATTTGCTAGAAAATAAAAGCAAAGAAAATTATAAGAAATAGACTAAAATAACTCGCTTGCAATGTGCCCCGAGATGATAAGGTTACTCGAGGAGTTTGTGGCTGAAAATAGTTGCAAAGGACCTCAAAGCTGCCACTTGTTTTCCATCTTCCAAGTGTGCCTGAGAGATGAGCTTCTGTCTACTATTTCGATGGATAGGAATATGGAAGAAATATCTTTCGAGCATCTATTCCTCAATTGTTGCCTCGAATTATGGACAACTATATCAGATCCCTTTGACTCTAAATATGATACTTTATAATTGTGCATTCGATTGCTTTTAAATATGGAGATGAACCCTTGATATCTGGGGTTTGATTGCTACATATTACAGTAACTGGACACCTACTTTGACTTAATTAATTACATTAAAACTGCTTCAACAAATCAAAATTTGAGTGTCTATCATAATGCCTTTGAATTCAAGTGTGTATGGAGATGAGTTGGCATAGCTGCTGACATGTACAAGCTGATTTGTGAAGAAATCTGGTGCCCTATCATAGTT
>WSFP011558885.1:0-11090 GCA_009831015.1 Picea engelmannii
TAGGGTTTCACTTTCCAGGAGATCCAGCCACTGAAAAGGTGCGCTGATGATGCCAAATTGATCCTTAGGTGAGGGCGCAACTTTCTAGATAGTTTTAGGGCCGAAAAGATTCACTCTTGAAAAACCCTAATTTGCAGGTACTGCAACAGTGACGTTTTTCCTCTTGCAAAAGATGCTTCCTTCAGCTTGGCTCTGATACCATGTTAATGTTTAAGCCATTATTATAGATGTTTGGATTTCATTAGATAACAATAGCATAATCCAAGATCACTAAGAAATACATAATCATAAGAGACACAACATTTATCCTGGGAAACCCTCTAGGGGAAGAAAACCCAGCAAAACTTCCTTAATATAGATAGCCAATACAATGCCAAGAGATATCTATGCTAAAACATAAAGTCCTCTCCCAAGATATGCGCCACTCTCTCTCTCCTTTGCCGGTAACTGATCAGAACTTGTCTCTCAAAATGAGCAAGTGAGTTATGTCCAAATGAGGCGCTAGCCTCCTTTATTTATACAAGTCTGGCATGTGTGAAATGTCTCTTCACTGGTAGGGTAAACTTCTCCAACTGGGTGGGTAAACCCACCTTTATTATATTTTTGGGTCTTCTTATTAACTGTTGGGATCGACTTCTTATTCTACCTATTATAATTGTCTGTTGACCAATCCACAAAAGGGGATTTGGTCCTATTACAATAACCGACATGATCAATCCACAATGGGGATTGATCCTTAGAATAATATATCAATAATAATAAGAATACTCTTTGCAGTTACAATATTTCAACACTCCCCCTTAACAAGAAGGGTATTCTTCAGCAGCATCATGCGAGAGAGAGAGGACAGCATCATCAACAGCATCAAATGGGAGGACAACATCATCAATATCATCTTGGATGGCGTATCTATAAATCATCGAAAGTTTTCTTCATCAGCAACATCATCATTCTCAAAGGAATGTCATCATCATCTGCATCAATATGTATTAGTATAAAAATTGATACATCATCATCATCACAGCACAAGGTTGGCTCATCACAATACAAGACTGGATTTACATCACAACTGTCAAGTCGGAAGCTCAGTACTTGTCTCATCTCATCGTCTTTCTTTACGTCACAACACTCAAGCTGGAGGCAAGATACTCGTCCTACTTTATGTCACAACCATCAGGCTAGACGCAGGATACTAGACTGGCTTTACGTCACAGCTATCTAGCCAAAAGCTCAGTAATAGTCTCATCATATCATCTTGCTTTATGTCTGACAGATTGGTCAGAATCAAGGATCATCTCTTCTTGCTTTACATCTGACAACTTGATCAGAAGCAAGGAACATCTCTTCTTTCTTTACGTCTGACAACTCGGTCAGAAGTAAGGTACACATTTCATCTTGCTTTACGTCTGACAACTTGGTCATAAGCAAGGAACACATCTCATCTTGCTTTACGTTTGACAACTCGGTCAAAAGCAAGGAACATCTTGCTTTACATCTGACAACTAGGTCAGAAGCAAGGAACACATCTCATCTTGCTTTATGTATGACAATTCGGTCAGAAGCAAGGAACATCTTGCTTTACGTCTGACAACTAGGTTAGAAGCAAGGAACACATCTCATCTTGCTTTACGTCTGACAAATCGTTCATAAGCAAGGAACATCTTTCTTTATGTATGACAACTAGGTCAGAAGCAAGGAACACATCTCATCTTGCTTTACGTCTGACAGCTAGGTCAGAAGCAAGGAACATCATCACATCTACTCCCCCTTTCGAGGAAGGTCATTTCGGACTATGCCAAGATTATCTCTGAAGTACTCAAACTTTACACGAGATAGAGGCTTGGTCAACACATCAACAACCTATTCATCTGTGCAAATGTACTGGAGCTTCAAGGCTCCTCTATGTACCATGTCGAAGATGTGATGATAGTGAATCTCTATGTGCTTCGACCTGTCGTGGAATACATGATTCTCTGTCATCTTTATGCATCTCTGGTTGTCACATAGAATCACAGTTGCTCTCATCTCCAAATCAAATAGGCCGATCAACAACTTTCGAAGCCATATACCTTCGCAACTAGCAGAACATGCAGCAATGTATTCTGCTTCCGATGTGCTGAGAGCAATACTATATTGCTTCCTACTTTGCCACGAGATCATAGCTGATCCCAAACTGAAACAACATCCTGAAGTGTTTTTCCTGTCAGAAACACTTCCTGCCCAATCTGCATCAGTATATCCACTCAATGTGAAATCATGATCTCCATCATAGCTGAGACCATAATCTATCGTACCTTTGAAGTACCTCATCACATGTTTTGCAGCCACTAGGTGAACACGTCTGGGTTCTACCAAAAACTGACTCAAGGTGTTCACGACAAAACAAATGTCTGGTCTGGTGTTCATCAGGTACATCAACGATCCAATAATATGTCTATATAGTGTGGCATCAATCAATTCTGAGGATGTATCGACCAACAACTTCAACTTCGCTTCCATGGGTGTATTCATGGGCTTGCATTCCAGCATATCGAATCTCTTTAAGATTTCGACTATGTACTTCCCTTGGTTAAGGAAGATCCTCTTAGGACTCTGCCATACATCAAGACCTAAGAAGTAATGCATTAGGACAAGGTCTTTCATTTCAAATTCCGAGGAAATTCTCTTTTTCCATTCAGCGATGAGATTTTATTCTCCAGTTAAGAATAAGTCATCCACATATAGCAGTAAGATTACTAGCTCATTATCCATAATTTTGAGGTAGAGATTTGAGTTTTCTTTACTCTTGGTAAAGCCTAATCTCGTCAAGAAACTGTCTATACGGCCATACCAAGCTTTAGGAGCTTGCTTCAATCCATATAAGGCTTTCTTCAAACTGCAGACATGAGACTTCCTGTCTTCAACCTCAAATCCTTGAGGTTGCTCTATATACAGTTCCTCTTCGATGACACTATTTAGAAAAGTTGTCGTCACGTCCATCTGGTGCAGCTTCCACTTCATCTCAGCTGCAAGAGTTATGATGGTCCTGATTGAAGTGTATCTGGCCACAAGAGCGAATGTCTCTTCATAGTTAATGCCTTCCTTCTGGGAAAAGCCACAAGAAACAAATCTTGCTTTATACTTCTCAATACTTCCATTAACAACATATTTTATTTTGAAGAGCCATATGGAGGATACCGCATCTTTATTCTTCGGTCTGGGAACTATTTCCCATACTTCGTTCTTCATTATGGATTGGTATTCCTCTGTCATGGCATATGCCCATTCTTTCCTTTGAATGGCTTCTTCAAAACAGGGAGGCTCCTCTTCTAGGAGGTCACACATCAAAGCCGTATAACTTGAGAATGGCTTTGGTCTTTTCACCTGTCTCGTGGGTCCTTGGGGAACACCGTACTTCTCTCCATCTTGAATAATCTCTCTAGCCCATGATGACTTTCTTTTATGGAGGATCGTCATTTGAGGAGGTTCTTGTACTTATACTATATCATGGTCTTCTAGAAGTTCCTCATCAGGGGAAGTTATGACTTCCCTCTCTGATTCTGCAACTCTGGGAACCTCCCTCATTGCAGTATGGGGGATTACCAGTTTCTCTTCATATTAGATTTCTTGAGCGCTACATCTTCATCAAAGGTCACATCCCTGTTGATTTCAATGTGATGTTGACCTGGTATATAGATCTTAAAGGCCTTGGAGACCTCATAGTATCCCACAAATATTCCCTTATTTCCTGAAGGGTCCAACTTGTTTCTCTTTTCTTTAGGTATATGAATAAACACTGGACAACCAAATATTTTAAGATGGCTTACCTCTGGCTTCTTTCCAGTCAACATGTCTTCCGATGTCTTGAGCCCAAGTGCACTATGGGATAGTCGGTTCTGCACATAAACGACTGCCATTGTTGCTTCTCCCATAAGCACATAGGAAGATCTTGATCGTGGATCATAGTCTTCACAGCTTCCAGTATTGTTCTGGTCTTCCGTTCAGCTACACCATTTTGTTGAGGATTATAGGGAGTAGTGAGTTCCCTCTTGATTCCAACATCTTTGCAGAAGTTCAAAAATTCTTTTGAGGCATATTCTCCTCCATTATATGACCTGAGTATCTTGATCTTTCTTTCAGAAAGGTTCTCTATCAAGGCTTTGAATTCCTTGAACTTACTGAACACTTCATCTTTAGTTTTCAAGAAATATATCCAGGTTTTACAAGAGTAATCATCAATGAATGATACATAGTATACATACCTGCTAATGGAGGATGATGGCATTGGGCCACACACATCTGAATGAATGAGTTCTAGGACTCCTTCTGTCTTATTGTCCCGCTTCAGAAAAGGGCTCTTGATATTTTTCCCTTGTGCACATCCATTGCATACGCCTTTATGATCACCTTTGAGTTCTAGTAAACCTGTGACCGCCTTGCATATGTATGGTAGCACCTTGTAGTTGATGTGGGCTAGTCTTCTATGCCAAACTTCACATGAGTTTTCAATGGCATGGGTCATAGCAGCCTCTGAGTGACCCTTTAATTTATACAAGCCATTTTCTTCATTGCCAATAACGATTGCTTGATTTAAAGTTTCTCCTTTAGCCCATGTAAGAACTTCTCCATCTATAAACCCACCTTTATTATATTTCTGGGTCTTCTTATTAACTGTTGGGGCCAACTTCTTATTTTGCCTATTATAATTGTCTGTTGACTAATCCGCAAAAGGGGATTTGGTCCTATTACAATAACCGACATGATCAATCCACAATGGGGATTGATCCTATGAAAAATATATCAATAATAATAATAATACTCTTTGTAGTTACAATATTTCAACAATTTTTACAATTTTTGCTCAAAAACAATCAATTAATTAAATAATTAAACCTCTAAACTTAGGGAAGTTTAATTAAAAATTAATTAATTTAGAAAAACTATTTTAGATTTGACGGAATTCCACGAAACTTTCTAAGATATCTTGCATTGTCATTTACAATGATTCCCTACAATAGTTACCAAAATATAAGCCCACTAGAACGTCGTTTACCACTTTGGATGAATTATTGCAAGTGTTAGGGAAAAACTCAAGGAAAATCAATAAGGCTGAAAAATCCAATTTATAACCTGAGGATAAAAACCCTCGATGAAAAGAAATCTCCAAGTGAACCGATCCCAAGGTAAATGTCCTAGACATGACTCATGTAGACCTATTACATTATTAACCCACGCAAGGGTGCAAAAATTCCAATTACAAAAAGAAGTGTTGGGGCCAAACATGCCCTGTAGAACCAAAGTATTCGACAAAGTTGCATCTGATGATGCATCTCTTCATGGCACATGGAGTTGACCACCTATGTTGGGGAGGCGATCAACATCTGGATCCACATGGGGACGTGTGTTCGATCTTCTCACTTGAGATAACCAACATAAGAATACATATATACATGATTAAATAAGTGAATGCTATATACAACATTTACAAAATGAAATGACTAATTATACAACATCAATATTTTACAACAAAATAAATCTATGGTAACGAAAAAAAAATTCTAAGTACATATTGACATAATAAATTGAAATAATACAAAATTAAAATACAAAGAAGGGTTAGAGATACGTTACAACCATCCATGCATTGGATGGTATGATGCCACAAGTGTTTGAAACATCCTTGTCCAAGATGACTCACAGAAGACCCCTTCCCAAGTTTTATCAACTTGGAATTTTTTGTGAGGAAGAACCAACCAAGAATCATGATTCTTCTTCCCTTCAACCAAACACTGGAACATGACAAGCCGTGTAAACTTTGAATACTTTGTTGCTCATGACTGTCAAGGTGGGAGGCCAACCAATACCCATAATGATATGACATTGACAAATTGAAGTTTCCCTCCATTTCCCCATAATTCTGCATTAACTCATCTTTTGGTTGAGAGGTTGAAAAAGAACATATCATAGGAACCATCATATTGTTTTCCTCAAGATTTTCAAAGTTTTCCTTCAAAAAGATTGGTTCATCGGAGGGAGAGTGGGGACTTGAATCATTTAGATATTCAACATTTTCAAACTTAAATTCCTTTATCTCCTCAAAATGAATGATCGACTCAACGATTGATCCATCAAAAATTTCCCAATGAACTTCCTTATCTTTTTCACTATCAAGATCAAGTTCAAGGGGGTCCAAATATTCAACATAAGTTTCATCTTCTGCAAGGCGAGCCTCCATGATATCTAGTTGTAAGTTCATGGATTCAAACTGTTTGTTATGGGCAATCTGTATGGCCTCACACTGTTTTGCATGGGCAATCTGCATGTTCAGAATTATTTCTTTAAGCTCCTTTATGGGATCTGGTGGAGTATCTTCCTCCATGTCTGAACTGATTGTGTCCATATCTTGAAGGTTCTTTCCCTTTCATCTTTCCATAAAATCATCAACCAATTCACGTGAAAACATGCTAGCTTCATCCAAAAACTTTTTCAAGTTCAAGGATGCAGAGAACAAGCCGTGAGTTCCTTCTCGAAGAATACTTTGTCGAATTATTTTAAAAAGTGGAGTCGCCAGATGACCAATTTTATCTTAGACAAACATGAGCATCAAACAAAGCAAAAACAAGAAGGAAAACAAAAGTTAATTTATTAAGTTTGGAACAAGAATTGGATATCAGTGAGTGCTTCTTCCCCAACACTTTCAAGCAACCCACAACAATCGCTCCTTGCAGTATACTTGGAAGAATTTTTCAATGGAGTCGCCACTTGGACAAGAATCACACAAAGCTAACCAATCACAGGTTCAAAGAATTTTAAGGCCTAAAGATTTTATTATTTAGTTCTTAAATAATTAAGTTAAAGTCGTTTTGACCAAGGATAAATGACTTGTTCTCGGCAACGGTGCTAAAGATGTTGTCATCCTAATACACACTTGCAAACGTGAGCTAAGCCCGACTCACTTAGTGTGTCCTGTTGAAATAATGTAACTACAAAGTGTATTCTTATTATTATTTGATATATTATTCATTGGATCTGTTATCACACAGTTTGTAGCTAGCTGGTACTGGTACATAGATCTGAAGTAGGCTCAACATTGTGTACTATTTTCTGCTTGGTGTCTATTCTCCCCCTCGAGTTAGCAAAAGGCTTAATTTTAGATGAAAGGAGGTTCCCTTCTATCTTGGTGGCGAGCTCTTGGGATTCTTGAATGGACTGGGGGTTTTTGTCTCTAAGAAGATACCCTAGTTGGCCATTGAAAGATCTGGTGTAAATATGGACAAGGTAATCATCTTTCGGGTGATGGCTTGCGGGAATTCTTTGTAGCAATGTTTCGAATCTGGTGTGAAACTCTTGAATGGACTCATTTTCATACTTAGCAAGTCTATTTAGTCGAGTGAGAAGCATATTAGGGTCTTCTTTGATACTCCATCTTTTGAGAAATGCCTCTTCAAGTCTATCCATGGTTTTGATACTTCCGTCAAGAAGGTTGAGATACCAATGCCTTGAGGCATCATAGAGAGTAGCGGAGAACAACTTCATGACCAAATCTTTAGCATCATCACTGATGGGGTGAAGATAAAAGAATGCCCAAAAGTTTCTCATATGCTCTTTGGCACTGATGGAATCAGTATTGGTGAATTTAGGCAACCACTTCTCATACTTGGGTGGCATTTGCCTAGGGTAGCCTGGTATGTCTGACATGTCTAACGAAGGGTAGATGACCATTGTCTTTGATTGTTGGTTGGGTTCGTTGTAGCGGTCTAAGAGGTAGACATGATTCTTAAAGGAAGGCTCTTCCCGAAAAGTGATTTGACAACAAGAGAGTTTAAGGGAGGCTTCCTTCTGAAAGACAAAGAAGGATTGTTGAATCTCCTTCTAGTTTGTGGAGTCACCAGATAGTTTACTTGAAACTACCAAAGAAAAGGGGGAAAACAACCTAGTGGAGTCGCCAGGTAAGCTTGTAAGAAAAGGTCTTTGAAGCGAGGCTTACCGAAAAGATTTGTCGTTTGAGGAGAATTGACTTAGTGTTCCCCGACAACGACGCCAAAATGTTATCACATAGTTTGTAGCTAGGTCAAAGGCTAGAAGATAGAGGCCAAACTGGCGTAACAGGAACCTACCCCACCCAATGTCACCACAATGGGGAGGTTCTTTCTCTTTAGGGAGGTCAGGCTCAAGGGAGACGTCCCTGATAACCTGGGGTTTTGAAGAGGCTAGGTTATAAAGGTCAAAGTAAAATTCCCTCCTCACAGGTTACCACCAAGAGCAGATAGTCTGGCTAAACAACCAATAATGAAGTGTAGCCCCAAATGAGAACACCTGCCCGGAACAAGACAATAGCAAAACAATATATGCAGGCTATAATTCAATGGGTTAGTACTTCATATAACTATCTGATATCAATATATTAGTAATTATGACAATAGATATTGACGAGATCAATGTTAATTAATATAGCAATGGAACGATATCAATTCATCAATATATATTGAGATGATGCAACAAACAATGTATCCAATCAATTCCTTACTCAATAAATGCTTTAAAACACCATCTAGTTGCTTATTAATAGAAAATGCTGCGTCAAGATGGAATAACCAAGTGCAACGTCATCCTTACTAGGGTTAGTAGTTAGTTAGGGTTTCAAATTATAAAAGTTTTAAGAGTTGTTTGACCACTATCACTTCAACGTTGGGGACCTGAGATCAGTGCCTAAGGGTAAATGGAGTCAATTTAAGAGAGGGCACAAAGGTTGAAGGGAATAGGCTAAGGACTAGAGGGAAGGGTTCTAAAGTGTTGCAATGGCAGGGCCCCAGAATCAAAACCCTAGGGGAAAGAGGCTCACTYTGGTGTTGCTTAAGAAAGGCCKCGTGCTCTTTCCTCCTTCCTTAGGTTAAACTTGGCAAAACGGCTAGCATAAAGGATAAGTCAAGACAAGAGAGTGAGGTGAGGGAGAGTGTTGCAATGGCAAGGCCCTATCACCAAACCCTAGAAGCAGGACGACCCTAGGTGTAGATAACCTAGGCCTGGGATGTCTCCTCCCTCTTAACTTTTAAAAGACACGGCTAGCATAGGGGAAGAAGTAACAAGAGTGTAGAAGTGGCTAGGCTCTTCCTTTCTTCTTCAATGGCTGAGAATTTCTCTTTTAGGGGACATGAGACAACAACCTACTTGTGTGTTTGTCCCCTAGGGTTTTAAAATCAACAAAATTTATAATAAATGCAAGAATATAAGACTACAACCATTCAATTAAGAAGTTTTGCAGAAAAAACACTTACATATCATGATGAAATGGCATTGCAAACCCTAGTTGTAAACCTTCCTTCAAGAGAAATGCCAAAAATGCCAAGAAAAGCCTTCCTTCAACAAGTGTGCCTCACTCAAAAGATGAAATACCCAATAAGGGCGCAAAAATCAGATCTCACTAGGAGAGTGAGTTGTGTGTTATGTCAAAATGAGGATAAAACTCCTCTATATATATTGTATCATGACCTTTAATTAATTTTAGGTCATAAAAATTAGCCGACAAGGCTTTAAACCAAAATCATACTGTTTTTACATTAAATGTTCTTTTAAACCCCAAATGAGCAAAAGATGAGACGTCAAGCCCTCCTAAGGGAGACGTTAGGCGTTTTTGGGGCCAGTGCAGCATCCAGAAGCCAGACGTTAGCCCTTCTTGGGCTCTTCCAAACTGCCACACGTGCCAACAACCCTGTCCATATGCCATATGCTCATGATGATGTCACAAGCCTCCTGGTGACGTCCTGGGCCATCTGGGGCCAACGTTCCACTGCAAGTGGGTCTATCCCCCTAGGTCTAGCTCAACCAAAGTGTTCCTGATGGAACGTCCTCTTCTTCTCTTGTGCAAGACCTCGGTCAAACACTGTCCTGTCTCTTCCCCTGATGGAGTCTTAGCAACCATATGATGGGCTCTTCAACCCCATGGAGGTCCGAACTAATCATCTCCCATGTGTACTGGTCCATGTGGTACCTGTCCGATGGGCATGATCCTGCACATCAAAAACTGTGCCCCTCCATGGGCTCATTAGTCACATGGTTCATAGCAATGTCAATCACATTTCATCATCAATTTTATCAAGCATATGCATAAAATATCTGATATATCATTCAATAGCTCAAAGACTCTACAAAAACCTACAATACAAGGTTGAAAAAAATGACAAGATACCCTATTGGGCTAGTATCCATAAGGAAAGGAAAGTTTCCAAGGGGTTTCATCCAAACCATGTAAACGAGGTGAAGTGGTTCAAGGGATGTCCAGACACACGAGTAGAGTGAAAGCCAGAGATGCATGATATTACCTGTGGGTTCCTTTGTAGAAGGCGAGTTGTGCCTGTCATGGATGCAAATTTTTCCAAGCCCCTTTTGCCTTTATACTTTTATTTATTTGCTTTTTCTTCTTCTTTTTCTTTTTTATTCAAGGGCTAACCAGAGGACACTGCCTTGGCATGGTGACCAGAGCTGACAGTGTTACCCACAAGTACTTTCATAGCGGTGATAAGGCTGGCTCGTGATAAGACCCCCTTTCCCTTGGCCATGAAACCAAGGGTCACTGCCCTGGCGTGGTAACCAGATGGTGGCAATGTCACGCTGTTAGGTACCTATGAACATAATAGGCTGGCTCGTGATGAGACCCCCTATCCTCTTGATTAGGTCTTGTTTGTTATTTTTTCGGGTCCCTCTTGTTTCTTGCTGAGAGGCTTTTTATTGACTTCTAGGGGATCCCTAGGCGAAGCATCTCGAGGTTTCATTTTTAGGCTTTTATCTTTTACTAGCTGCTTTTACCTTCTGGGCCTTTAGCCCCTTCTTCCCACGAGATAAGGTGCAATCCCACAAACAGATCATCCTAATGCCCGGACAAGGGGAATGGGACAGATGAGAGGGAGACAAGATGGAAAAGTGATGGTATGATGGGAGCGAACGATGGCTCTTCAGAAGCCCCCCAGTGGCAAACCAAAACCTATGGGTACATGCTTGCTAGGGCACCCAATCAATCCCCCCAAGCATGGTCAAGTGGGTCAATGTAAGATCCAAGCAGTCGTCAGAAATAAAAGGAATTAGATGCATACATTTAAAGGTTATAATGATCAAAA
>WSFP011558886.1:0-11090 GCA_009831015.1 Picea engelmannii
AACTATGATAGGGCACCAGATTTCTTCACAAATCAGCTTGTACATGTCAGCAGCTATGCCAACTCATCTCCATACACACTTGAATTCAAAGGCATTATGATAGACACTCAAATTTTGATTTGTTGAAGCAGTTTTAATGTAATTAATTAAGTCAAAGTAGGTGTCCAGTTACTGTAATATGTAGCAATCAAACCCCAGATATCAAGGGTTCATCTCCATATTTAAAAGCAATCGAATGCACAATTATAAAGTATCATATTTAGAGTCAAAGGGATCTGATATAGTTGTCCATAATTCGAGGCAACAATTGAGGAATAGATGCTCGAAAGATATTTCTTCCATATTCCTATCCATCGAAATAGTAGACAGAAGCTCATCTCTCAGGCACACTTGGAAGATGGAAAACAAGTGGCAGCTTTGAGGTCCTTTGCAACTATTTTCAGCCACAAACTCCTCGAGTAACCTTATCATCTCGGGGCACATTGCAAGCGAGTTATTTTAGTCTATTTCTTATAATTTTCTTTGCTTTTATTTTCTAGCAAATCAATAAACAATTGGGTTTATTTTGATACTTAAACAATGTTTTTTTTTAATTTGAAAGGGAGGTGGGTTCGACCTCGGAGAGTGGAGAGACTCTTGTGTATTGTAAATTTCTTATGCTTTTAAAGAAATATCAATAGAGAAGTATATAATTTATTCCAACATATATTCATGTGATGTTATCTTTCAAGTTTGTATCTTCCCTATTATGTTGTTTTTGCATTATCTTAGTATTTCATATAAATTGTATAATTTTCCAATTGTTTGATTAAGAGTAAATAGTTTAGAATTCATTCTGGTTAGATTCTTTGAATTTATCATGTGTTTGATGTTATAATGTAATGGGTTGTTTTTCTCAATTTTTCTACCATACTACAATTATTGTGTTGATTTGAAAGATATGTTCTACCTTTCCTTTGTTGTTGATTTATTCACCAACCATTTATTGATCATCTTACATCTTTATGACTCCATGCCCAATGGTTTTCCTCTTGCCATTGTCATCGAACACATCCTAAAACTTATTTCTATTTTAAGTTTGGCCACTAAGCATAATTTACAGTGAGAGAGCCCTCTCTGGTTTGGAAAGGCCAAATTTCAAGCCTAAATTTGGCTTGTGGTTACCTCTGTGACTTTCCTCCACATCCAAGGAAATTTACGGAGTGATAAAACAGAGCATATGAAGGTATCCTGTTGGGATACTCCTCCAGATACAAATGTTACAACAAAAGGCTCACAAGATAGTTGAGAGTATAGATGTAAAGGTAAATGAAGGTCCATTTTAGTCAGTGAGACTCCAGTATCATGTTGACTCAAATGAAGAACCAATGAATAACGGACAACAAAATGACAACATAAATGGGAATCGTGAAGCAGGGGATTCATAAGAATGGAAATAATGGAAACATCACAATCAAGGACTCCATCAAGGTATGTTCAAAAACATCATCCAGAAAGTCAAATTCTTGGAAATAAGGAGACAAGTATACAAACTAGAAGAAAACTTATAGATACATATACCTCTTCAAAATTTGCATTGTTTTCTATAATTGAACATCAATTTTTATTCAAAAGCCATGATGACCATTGGATCAAAGCCATGAAAGAAGAACTACACAAAATAGAGAAAAATCAGACATGGGATCTTGTTCCAAGACGAAAAGACAAGAACTTAATTGGAAATAAATGGGTATAAAGAAACAATTTGAATGAAGATGGATAGGTAGTTAGAAACAAGGCCAGGTTGGTATGCAAAGGGTATGCTCAAATTGAAGGACTGGACTTTGAAGAAATGTTTTCCCCTATTGCAAGAATTGAATCCATTAGGATGTTTTTGGATTTTGCATGCTATAGAAAATTCAAAGTTTATTGAATGGATGTGAAATCATCATTTTTAAATGGTGACCTTGAGGAAGAATTTTATGTGTAGCAACCAAAAGGATGTTTTCTAATTGACAAAAAGGATTATCTTTGCAGATTAAAGAAAGCTTTATATGGGATAAAACAAGATCCAAGAGCTTGGGATTACAGATTAGATAGGTATTTTCACCAACAATGATTCTAAAAGGGAGTTGATGATCATAACTTGTACATCAAGGTTCAAGGTAATGATATGTTAATTATTGTGGTATATGTTGATGATATTATTTTTTGTAGTAATATTGAGTTCATGAGTAATAATTTTGAAACTATAATGCAACAAGAGTTTGAGATGTACATGTTAGGAGAACTCTCTTTCTTTCTTGGTTTACAAATTCATAAATCCAAAAAATGAATTTTTATTTCCAAAAGAAAATATCTCAAGGAAATTTTGAAGAAGTTTGGAATGGAAAAATGCGCACCAGTAAGCACTCCTATGACTACCAGTTGCAAACTCGGCAAGGATGATGATGATTCAAAGGTATATCAAACCATGTATAGGTCCATGATAGGAAATCTACTTTATCTCACAACCTCAAGACTTGACATCATGCGAGTTGTTGGTTTGGTAGGCAGGTTTCAGTCAAATCCCAAGGAAACTCATGTTATTGAAGTCAAAAGATAATTCAGGTATTTGCAAGGCACTAGCGATTATGGAATGTGGTATCCAAAAACCACAGACCTTGTTATCAAAGATTATGTAGATGAAGATTGGGTAGGAAGTATTGATGATATGAAAAGAACCCGTCGAGGTGCATTTTTCTTTAGCATTTGTTTAGTTTATTGGCTCCACAAGAGGTAAAATTCGATTTCCCTCTCTACAGCTAAAGCAGAGTATATAGATGCAACATCATGTCGTACAAAAGTGTTATGGATAAAGACCAATCTTAAGGATATTCAAGTTCCTTGTGATCAACCTATTTCTATCATGGGAGATAACACAAGTGCTATCAATCTCTCCAAAAATCTTGTTCAACACTCTAAAACTAAGCATATCCCCATCAAGTATCACTTTCTGAGAGAAAAAGTTCAAGATAGAGTGGTTAAATTAGAATATGTTCCTTCCAAAGAGAAGATTGTAGATGTATTTACCAATTCATTAGCTAGGGACTCTTTTGAGTACTTCAAAGAGAAGTTGGGATTCCTTCCCACTCCACTTTCAAATGTATAAACCTTCACTATAGGTTTGAGGTTACCTAGACTTAGGGGGAGACACACTCAGAATGTACACAGTCAGTAGGGAATTTCCTTTTTCCATTGATGTCAAAGGAGGAGAAAAATAGAGTTGTGACAAAGAGGAGAAAAGACCAAGGGGGATTAAATGCCCAAGGAACACACTAATAGGGGGAGCAGATCAACATTATAGTTTCCATCAATGACAAATGGGAAGTTTGTTGACCATATGTTGTTATTGATGTCAACCATAAAATGGAGTGTGACAATGTGAAAATGTGACAGTGCGACAGCATGACAGTAGACAATGCGACGGTGTGACAATGTGGCAATGTGAAAGTGTGACGATGTGACACTGTGACAGTGCGATAGTAGACAATGCGACGATATGACAGTACGACAGTGTGACAGTGTGAATGTGAAACAGTGAGTAGTATGCAACTGAATAGTATGGAACTGAGCGGTATTGAACTAAGTAGTATGAAACTAAACAATATGGAACTAAGTAGCATGTATTGAGAAGTATGGAATTGAGCAGTACAGAATTGAGCGATATGGAACTGTGTAGTATGAATTGCACAATATGGTCTGTGTGGTATGGAATGTGATAGAATGGACTGAGAGGTATAAATTATGTGGTATAAACTACACGGTATGGTCTGTGTGGTATGGGCTGTGAAAAAAATGGACTGTGACCAAATGGATTATGAAAGTATGGATTGTGATAGAATGGACCGTGACATAATAGACTGTGACGAAATGGTCTATGACGAAATTTTTTCCATTTGATTTATTCAAATAATGTTTGATAACAAAAAAGTTTCCACAATGTAATTGTCATATGTCCACATACTTTATTTATATGAAATTTTAATTGATAGGATCTTGATTTGGTAAATGGTTGTCCAAAATATAACCACCATGCTTTATTTAGACAAATTATAACTAACAAGACTTTCATATGATCAAATTTTGTCCACATTGTAACTGTCACACATCCACATACAAGAAGGTGGACTTGGTAAAAGATCTATAAGTATGGATACACTCTGATTTTGTAATATGTGGATGAGAAGGGAAGAGTAATATTGAAATTGTTCATAGGAACAAAAATATAAATCGCAAGTTTTTATTGGAAGGTTTATTTTTTCTGATATTAGGGTGGAAGGGTGGTGCTAGGGTGAGTTGTATCTCACTCAGGATTGGAATCCTCATCATTTGTATCAGGTTGGTACTTGAGAGGATTGGCGTCTTCATCAATTGTAATAGGTTGGTGCATGAGAGGATTGGATTCCGCATCATTTGTAACAGTTTGGTTCACGAGAGGATTGGTTTCCTCATTATCTGCAATAGGTGAGTTCCTGTTGAGATGAAATGTAAGTTGGTGCTTGTAGTAGAACATAAAGAAATAATATTTGTGGTTTTCTCTCGCATTGGGTTTCCACGTAAAATCCTGATGTACTATGTTCACTGTGATTTTTTACTTGTCATTAAGTGTGCGGGTCTAATTTGTGTTTGCCATTAAGTGTATTGTTTTTATTTTTTCTTGATCTTGTCATTAATTTCACACTACATTTAACTTAAATGGTTGGAAGAAAATAAAAATACATAAATTTAATACAATATTGATTCAACCCCCTCTCAATATTGTTGTGAGTTTCAACATGATGTTGAGAAAAAAGATATTATGATATTGAAGCCTCCCTTCAATAATTATGTTGTTAAAATATTTCTTGTTGCCTTTAAAGATCATATTAGGTTATTGAAGAGCCATTTCATGCACAAATCCAAGTAATAAATATCTAGGATTTGTTTTCTAAACAATATCCCTAATCCAATATATTTAAGATATATATTTTATCCAAAGAGGAGTACCACCTATATAAAAATGAAGGGGGATTCATATCCTCATGAGGTTGTTGTTTTGGTCTAAATAGACTCAAACATCAACAAACCCTTATCCTTATTAGGAGCATGGATCCTTAATAGGCTCTCTCTGATTGGGAAGTTAGATTATCTACCTTCTTCATCCTGATTCTTGAAGGTCTGTCGAGATTTTAATATGTGGAAACTTATAATATTGTCACCCAATGCTTTCTCACCACTTTTCATATCCAAATTAATACATTATTATCTGAAGTGGGAGTATGTCCCTAATCCTATTGGATTCCCTCTCCTTGCAAACTTATCGAATTTTCCCTCTACGATTCCCCCTTGATTGAATTGACATGTATTATGTGCTCGAATATTGTGGAAATCCTTTTTATAATATAGGTCATTCCTTGTGATTATTGGGGTACATTATCAACTACATACTTACTGAAATACTCTTTTTTTCCATTTTTCTTACTATTTAGGAGGACTGTTATTTATAGCATGCCTATTTATAGAAGGTCTATTTTTAGTCGGTGGATTCCTATATTTAATACCATGGGAAAATACCATGGGTTTCAAAAACCATGGGATCATAAATCACCATTAGGAAAATTCTTGTTTTGTAGCTACATTAGACCAATTCCTATTTTTTATCTACCATTAGAAAAATTCCTATTTTTTAAGAGATGATTCTTATTTCCTTAATTTTAGCTCAGATATTTCATATTTCATGTCTATAGAGCGCACTTTAGTAAGAATAATATCCTCATAGGGAAGTGTGCATTACCCATATAATACTTGGATTTAACTCACTTCACTTATTTAGTGACTTTCCATAAGAAGAAAATTCTCACTCAGTTAGGAATTTAGTTCCATTCTTGGACTCTAGTCTTATTCTAGGATATTTTTTCTATTATGGAATGGATGTTGACTTCATGTAGAGTTTTCAATAAGTTTTCACCTACAATTCTGACCTTTTTCTTATTATTATAACCTTTTGACTTTAGGTAGTTGTTTCTATTGGGAGAATTTACCTTTTCTACTTGAGTGTGCACATGGATATACCAACCTAGTGTGCATTATTCCTCATGTGGAGAGTCCTATATATTGTACTCATTATCAAGGATTAATACATTGTGATTAGAGTTTTTTTCTTAGTCTCTTATGTGTGAATATTGATTCTATTTTTCTCTCTCCTCTCTCTCTTTTACAATTAGCTAATGTAGTGTTTCCTTTTCACAATTAGGTCTTGGATTGTGGCTTAATCCTACATGGTATCAGAGCCATTGTCGTGAGGGATTATTCACTTTTATTTCAGGTTTATATATCATATTGGATATCCCATAGAGAACTATGGATCAACCATATTCTTCAATGATCTTGACACCCTTCAACTACTTTGAGTGGAATCTCAAGATAGAGCTTCTACTTTGAAGCAAGGGTTTATATAGGATCACCATGGGGACTAAAGTAGAGCCTAATTAATCCATAGAGAAATCAAAATAATTCAATAGAATGGATGAAGCCTACGAGATATTGTGCTTGAACATGTCTCTAGATATCCTCTTTCATGTTGATACTTACAAAACTCATAATGATGTTTGGACAAAGTTGAAGGATTTGTTGGGAAAGCAAGACAATATAAGAGGTCATGATCTAGAGAATGATATCATGCGATGAATCCAATATATTTTGAGACCCTACATGACTACTTCTATAAGTTTAAAACTTGTATTTCTCATTTTAAGGATTGTGGAATTTATAAGAAATATGAATAATTAATCTTTTCAATTCAAACAAAACTAGGACCAAAGTATTATGTCTACAGTTCTTCTTTTCATACTATTAGGTTATCTATTGGGTCAACTTGGAAGATTCCATCCCTAGATGATTTCATGGAGTCACTTATCCATGAGAAAAAAAAGATCATCCAAATAGGGTAACTTAATAATTACAATCCCCATGTGCTTACACCTCAAGGAAGTTCAAAGAATAATAAGAAGAAGAACAAGGGTAATAAGGACCAAGAGAATAATAAGGAAGGTAAGCAAAATTCCATAGATGAGAGTTTGAGTTCCAAGGAATCAAAAGAAAAGAAGGAGAATATGAAGTGTTCCTATTGTAATAGGGGGTTCCATCCTAATATTTCTTTCATGAAAACGATCATAGATCTCATGGCACAAATGCTTGAGAAACATCACCTTGAGGATTGTATTACAGATAAAGAAAAGAAAAACCCATCATCAAAAAGAGGTAATGGCCTTGCATTACTTTCTATTTCATATCCTCTTAATGCCTGGGTTCTATATTCAGGGGATGTTCTATATTCAGGGGATGACCATCACATGGCCTCATCGGATATACGTGTCTCATACTTGGAGACTTGTTTCGAGCCACTGATATTCATGGGAGATGATTCTCCTGTAGAGGTGTGCAGTAGGGGTAGAGTTGTTATAGACCACAGATGCTTTTAGGATGTACTTGATGCTCCAAATATTTTAGTGAATCTTCTCTCCATCTATGAAATCACTCATTCAGGTTCAAGGAAGAAGGTGGAGTTCACTTCGGAATCAGTTATCATTTCTGAATTTTCATATGGTTCAAAAATTGTCGTTGGTGAGGTTAATCACCATTCCATATTGTACACCTTCTCTCACTTCAATCATAAATTTGATTATGTATATCTTCTAACAAATGCTAATGAAGAGTCCGGGTTGTGGCATGAGAGGTTTTGCAATCTGAATTTTAAATATTTGTATCATCTTAGTAAGGGTGGAATAATAGATGAATTATGCCACATTTGGTACATAGATGGAGTTTGTCAGGGTTGCATACTAGAAAAACTACCAAAGGAGAAGTTCAAGATAGGTAAAGCATGGAGGGAATCATCACTTCTAGAGTTGGTTCATAGTGACATTACATTTCCTTTCCCAAACCCATTGATAAGTAAAGCTAAGTATGTTCTTACTTTCATTGATGTTTTTTTTATATATACATGGGTCTACTTTCTCAAATTAATGTCTAAGGTATTTGAGTGTCTTAAATATTTCAAGCATCTGGTTGAGAACCAAACAAAGAAGAAGATTAAAAATCTTCATATAGACAATGGAGGAGAGTATGTGAATAAGGATGTTGAGAATCAGGTATAGATTTGCAACACATAGTTCCATATACTCCATAACATAATGGAGTAGTGGAGAGAGAGAAGAGGACATTGAAAGAGATGGCCAATTGTATGTTGCAGGATAGATCACTACCTAAAAAGTTATGGGTTTAAGATATCAAATGTGCATCCTTCATTCATAACATATTTCATCATAAATGATTCAAGTGAGTCACTCCATATGAGGCTTGGTGCAGGAAGAAACAATAAGTCACTCACCTTAGAATTTTTGATTCTCGTGCATGGGCTAGGATCCCTTTCGATATGAGGAAAGATATGGAAGCTCAGAGTAAGGATTTTATTTTTGTTGGATATCCAAATGGATTGAAGGGATATAGGTTATTATATACTACTTCAAGGGAGTGTTAATTTTGAAGAGGGTCCTTCACAGGTACTTCTGGAGCAGTCCACACCTCCATCTCCACCGCCACTAATTGCGTAACTTCGTAAGACTTCTTCTGACAATTTTTTTTATCAAATATATGAATATTATTTATATCATATTCATGATCATAATTAAGAATTTTTAGGTACATATCATTGACCACGATGGGCACAACAAACTCTTAAGGAAACAAGTGATTTAGTGGGTGATCCTGTAAATCCATGGAGAACTAGATCTCAGTTTGTGGAGCCTCTACAATATCTTACTACCATGGAGCCATCTATTACTATTTATTTTTATATGCTACTTGGTTCATATTCTCATTCTTATGCATAGGCTAGAGGAAACCCCCATTGGGAGGAATCTATGAAGAGGAGAAAAAAACCATAATAGAGAACAACACATGGGAATTGGTTCCTCTACCTTCCAACATGAAGCTTGTTAAATGTAAGTGGATTTTCAAGACAAAGAGGACTGATGATGGATATATTAAAAATTATAAGGATCGGTTAGTATATAAATGTTTCTCACATGTACAAGACATTAACTAAGAGGATACTTTTGCACTAGTTGTCAAGATTCATTCCATGCAGTTAGCTCTAGCTATTGCAGTAGCTACAAGGTGGGAGATACACCATATGGATGTGAATAATGCATTCTTACATGGAGATATTAATGGGGATATATATATGGAGACACCAGAGGGATATGTTCAGGATCCATCATTACTTTGCAAGTTGAGGAAGTCATTGGATGGACTTAAGCAAGCACCTCAGGCATGGTATGATAAAATGGACTCTTATCTTCTCTCTAGAGGTTTTATTAGATGTAGATCATATATTGATGTGAATATGATTAGGAAAACATATTATATTCTATTGATAGTTATATATGTATATGATTTACTCATCATAGGGAGCTCAACCTCCTCCATTGATGTAGTGAAGACCACTTTGCATGATAGGTTTTCTATGATAGATATGGGACTGTTACATTACTTTCTTTGTCTTGAAATCAACCAGAATGATGCAGAAATCAATATGTCTCAGTCCAAGTATGATATATATCTACTTGATAGGTTTCAAATAACAGATTCTAATCCATCACCAACACTCTTTTAGTTAGGGTTTAGACTAGAGGATGTCAGTGCATCACCTTTGGTTGATTGTACTAGATTCCGACAATTAGTGGGGAGTCTTCTCTAGCTAACACACGCATGAACAAACATCTCTTATGCATTTGGATCAGTTTCTAGATACATGCAGGATCCTCATGAGCTTCAATGTAAGGAAGCAAAGAGTATTCTTAGATATGTCAATGGGACTACCAGTTTTGTTATGCACTATCTAACATGATCTTCCTTACATCTTGTTGGTTACATAGACTTAGATTAGGAAGCTGATAGCACTGATTGCAATTCCACTTCAGGATATGTCCTATACCTTGGATAAAGACCTATATGTTTTTCAAGTAAGAAGAAATCAACAATTTCTTTATCATCAGCAGCAACAAAGTACATGGGTGCAGTGAATGTTACTACTCAGGCTATTTGGTTGCAACACTTTCTTCCAAAGTTGGCAATTCATTTTCATCATTTGATAGTTATATGGTGTGATAATCAGAGTAATATAAAGGTGTGTAGAGACCCATTTCATAGGCAGTGTACCAAGCACATAGAGGTTCATATGCACTTTATTCGAGGACATATTCAGGATGGAGTCATTGATATGTAGTTTTGTCCATCTTCAGAGAAGGTGACATACATATTCACAATTCCTTTCACCAAAAAGAAGTGTCTCATTGAGGGACATTCTAGGAGTGATGGATACATCATCTTAGAATATGAACATGTTAGAATTATTTTCTGTTTATAAATATATTTTTAGGGGGGGGAGTTGTTCCCACTAGGTTTTCCCTCTTTACCTCACCTTTTTTCAGTTGTTATGCATCTATACGTGTACATGAGTACCTAACATGGATTCATATTTTTGGTACTCGTCATTGTGCACACCTCGTTTTTGTTTTAGGGGGGGTGTTGGGGTACGTGCTCAACTACATACTTAGTGACATACTCATTTTTTCCATTTTTTCTACTATTTAGGATGACTTCTATTTATAGCAGGTCTATTTTTATCATTTGGATTCCTATATGCAATACCATGGGGAAATATGATGGGTTTCCAAAACCATGGCATCATAAACCACCATTAGGAAAATTCCTTATTTTTAGCTACCATTAGGCCAATTCATATTTATTAGCCACCATTAGGCAAATTCCTATTTTTTAGGAGATAATTCTTATTTCCTTAATTTTAAGAGATATTTCCTATTTCATGGCTATAGATAACACTTTAGTAAGAATATTGGCCTCCTAGGGAAGTGTGCATTACCCATAAAATACTTGGAGTTAACTCAATTCACTTATTTAGTGACTTTCCATAATTAACAAATTCTCACTCAATTAGGACTTTTGTTCCATTCTTCGACTCTAGTCTTATTCTAGGATATTTTTTGTATTATGGAATGCATGTTGAC